>JALDNG010000234.1:392500-398940 GCA_024349245.1 Neodontobutis hainanensis | reverse complement strand
TGAAATGTCTTCACCTTGAAAACTGAGTCCAGATGCCTTTGCTTTAACCTCGACCATTAGCAGATGTATTTGTAAAGATCTAACACGGCCTCTCCTACTAATCACATTGGTAGTGATTTTCCTGTTGGCCTAATCACAGTCCCGCAGGCTAAACTCCATGTAACTACATCCTGCGCTGCGTCCGTCTCTTGTAATCCCCTTAAAGAGGCTCCACAGAGCACTGGAGCCAGACTGGGAGACATAACTACAAAATTTTACAGCAGCATAAAATTTTTAAATTCCTGCAGCTGCCGTAATGTGACACAGATAACATTAGAGAACAGGTAGCCTGGGTCTGAGATGTGTGGGCATCTCTTTTGTACTGTCCAGGTGTCCACATCATATACACAAAGAAAGAATCACATAAAAGATTATTTTGTACACTTCAATAATGTCTGTTATAAACATTAACATAACATAAACAAAAAAAGAGCATAAACTTGGGTGTGACAGAGACAAGAGCAGGTAGTGATGGATGCAAGCCGAGAGAGGCCGTGGAAATATTCTCAGTGATTAGCAGGACATTAGCAACGTGGCTAAAGGTTCTTTACACCAACTCACAATTATTAGCTGACAAAGCTCAAGAGGTGTAGTAGAAGTCTAAAATTCTTCCACACTGCTGACTTGCTTCATGTGTCAGTGTGCTGTGTCTGGGTAATAGGGGCGTCACTTAACACCAAATTTCTGATTTCATTCAATTTGGCAAAAATGCAGTTGAAGTACTGAGCCCGCAATAATTTAAAATACACGTTATCCCTTGTGAGAACATGACCCAGAAGTTTAATTTGAATGAGTTAGGTACATACATTGTACTGCCTTGTTTTTATTTTTAACAATAACAAGGTTGTTCTGCCTAATCATTGTTGCATTGTTTTTTTAATTACTCCACATGGGAAATTTTCATTCTCCCCATTTACTGCCGAGCAGTGTGCAGTGGACCCTCTCCTGGCCTGGGAGTCAAACTCAGGACCTTTTTGCTTTCTTGCTGTAAGGCAACAGCATGAGCTGATAAATGTATATTGAGTAGGCATTTATTTATTTATTTATATTATTTATTATTATATATTTATTTATTTATTTGTCAAACTGGAACATTTTGTTTGGACGGACTAGACTAAAGTATTTTCAAACTAAAGTGAGCTCTGTCAGGATTCATGTCTATGTTATAGTCTGTCTGATTTGGTTGTGCATTTGTCTTAGTTTTGTTCTGATGTTATGTTCTTTGTAGTTGTTGTATCTGATTTTGTTTTCAAGTCTGTATTTGAGTTCATGGGTTTTATATTGATATGTCTTGCCTCTGTCTGTGTTTTGTGATTTGCTTCCTGCCTTGTGTCTTTCCCTCCTGTTTGATTACCTGCCCCGCCCTAATGTGGTTCACCTGTTCCTTGTTGTCTGTGTCTATATATACACCTGTTTGTCCTTCAACGCAGTGCCAGGTTGTTGTGTATCTTCCCCTCTGTAAGTCTGTGTCTTTATTGTGGTGTGCTATTTTCACTGGATGTCGCTGTAGTTGTTTTTTTCCTGCTCTAAAGACACTCTCTTACCCTGTTTGTATTTTGCCTCTGCTCAGAACCTGGCTTTGTTCCTTGGATTTTAGTTTGGATTTTTTTTTGTATCACAAATAAATTTTGTTACCTTTTTATTCTGCTGTGTGTGGGGTTTGCATTGGAGTCTTTCTGCTCCTGGGCCATCGGCCATGACAAGCTCTGACCCTATTTCCATTTCTAGTATGCATAACAGTTACACTGTGTCCCTCAGGTATGATCTATAAACATGTTATAACACTTGAATAAAATTTTCTTAAGGGTAGTATAAGACAAATGTGCACTTGCTCAAGCTTTTATTTTTATTTATTTATTTTTTTTATTTTTTATTTAACCTTTATTTAACCAGGAAAGTCCCACTGAGATTACAAATCTCTTTTGCAGGGGTGTCCTGCCCCTTGTGTGTTTGGGGGGACTGTCTGTCTGACTGTATGTTTTTGGTGGTAGGGGAAACCGGAGTGCAGACACAGGGAGAACATGCAAACTCCACACAGACAGGCCCTGTTCTAGGTGGGATTCGAACCCAGGACCTTCTTGCTGTGAGGCAGGCGTGCTAACCACTTTGCCACTGTGCCACCCTTGTTTTAACAGCTTTCAGAGATACAACTGCCCCTGTTTGAGAGTAAACATGCACAAGTTAACACTGGCCGCATTCTGCTTTGGACGACACCAAAGGAAGTGGCACATTCCCCATTTATGAAGGAATCAATTGCACTAATGATATGTTATGTGCATGAAATACTTGGACACAATTATCTGCATCAAAACAAAGCGAATTGTGTGTTTAAATGTCAAATATGCGTCTCAAATTAATTGTTTTACCTCAAGACAGAAATATATAGACTAAATACATTCTTGCAGGACACATGTGGAGCAGAGAAAGGAGTCAGCTAGTGTCAAATACAAGAAGCAATCCAGTTAATGATGATGAATGATGCAGAGAAGCAGGAAGCAATCCAAAACAAACATCTTCACTCAAATATTTACAGTTGATTTTTTCTTTGGAAGGAAGTCAGCTCACGGATCCAAACATCTGTCCTGATTGCAGACAGGTAGGAAAATGGAGATGTGGAGCAGTCAGACTGGTGGCTCGCAGTAATATAACCTTAGCTCACCTTGTGCCAGTTGTAAAATAACTCAGTAAAAGAAAAAGAGCCGTGTGATTGAGGAGAATCCCAGTCGTTTATCAGAGATTATAGGGTGCAGTGGCTCAGTGCTAGAGTGGTTGTCCCTCAACTGGAAGGTTGGTGGTTTGATTCCCACTCTCACCACAGTTCCTACTGTCGTTGTGTCCTTGGGCAAGACACTTAACCCACCTTGCCACCAGTGGTGTTTTAGCTGTAATACTGAACACTGGTGAACTGAAGCTTAATGTAAGTCACTTTGGATGAAAGCATCAGCTAAATGAATAAATGTAAATGTAGATCTACTGTGACAAACATGGTCATATAGCAGGATCACCCGCAGGTCAAGGGAGGCCAGCTCAACTGTCTTGGACCAAAGATATTTTACCAAAAAGGGACCAGTTAAACTTAGCGAGAAGAGCATGCTTTTTTTTTTTTAATCTTGAAAAAACGGATGGTTAGTGGTGAGCATTATTGCCTGTCCCAGACGGGGAGTCAAAACCCCAGCCGCAAGGGCTCACAAGCTAGTAAACCTTTGTACCAGTCCTAAGCCCGGGTAAAAGCTGGTTGAGTCAGGAAGGGCATTTGGGCATAACAAACAATGCCAGACTAAATAACCCCTAGCAGAAAAAATATTTTCTGTTTGTTTGATTAACACAAGGTCAATCTACACATGTATCTGCAGACAAATAATTACACACAACTGTCCAAACACTCTAAGTTTGTCTGAAAACAAAGTTTATGTTTTATGGCAGATTTTAAAAAAAACTATTCAATACTTGTTTGCACTAAATATGCCTGAAGCTTGAAAGAATCAATTCTTCTGATCAGAGAAGTCATTCACTCCCAAAATAAAATCTAAAAACAAAAGTTTTAAGAGATTTACTAATCTCTTAACTTATTGAAATATTTTTTAAAGTGAAAAGGTAGCCAGTTTTGTTTTAACAGATGTGAAGTCGATGAAGCGCTTTGCATGAGAGACATTTCATTTCTCACTGACTGGACTGTGGGAAGGGTGATCATCCCTGGGCCCTCAGTCTGCCGAGAAAAACGGGGTGAAGGGGTCTCAACAGATGGGCTGCTGTACATCTGGAGAAGTACACATTAGACATACTTAAAGCTAAAGCTGTGTATTAACACCATCTGTGCTCATCCGCTGCTCTGTGCACCATAAACCAACCCAGTCTCCCATATCCACATTTTAGATCTTTAGGTAGCCTAACATTTGGTATTTTATGGCAAGTTTAAACAAACTTAAGGACATGTACTTTAAAATTTTCTTACTTTAATAATACTTATAATTACTTTTTGTTTTACTCACATTTTAAAAAATTTTAAGACGAGCAGATTATTTGTTTTATTTATGGACAACAGATACACAAAAAGTGGAAGGATATTTTGAGCTTGAATTCTAGAGAACAAAGTATATTACACAATATGATTCAGAAAAAAGGAAATAACAGAACTGAACTGATCTTAATTCAATCGCTGTTGTCATGCACCCTCTGACAAGTCCGTTACTTGTGTTAGGTTTTCTACAGATGTCGCAGAACATTTTTCCCCCTTCCCTCTTCAGCCACGTAAACTCCTGTTACCACTGAACACGATACTCTTTCTTCTTCACCTCCTTTTTGCTGATTGTCCCGTAATAGCTATTGGCTCAGTATTCTGTTTGTCCTCCTTCATCCTCCACTGCATCATGTCCTCTTTTTTACCTTTATTAACAATATCAAAACTATTTGGTAGTTTGAAAAAAACGAGAACGACACGATGACAACGCGATTAAGATAATTGCTAATTGATATGTACATCTGCCACCAACTGGTCGGGAATAGGAATTACAATAGATCACCCTCAGACTAATCTGTCAAAATGACAGATGGCATTCATATTTTTTGTTACTGATAAAAAAAAAATAGCAGAGGGAAAATATTCGGTTAATGCAACCACTGGAGTCAAACAACCCGAGTTTTCACAAATATGTCAAAAAGAGGTCGATCTTCATGTGATGAGTTTAAAAAGTTACTATGCATATACCATTATTTTATACATCAGGCACATAAGGACTCTAGATCTAATAGACTCCAACCCTGTTAATCTTGAGCCTTCTTCCTGATTACTCCCCAGTCCCAATCTGTCAAGCTCCATCACTGCAAACCTTCTCCCTGTAACCATCGGTCTTCCTTTTTTCTTTTTTTTTTGTTTGCTTTATTTTTGGAATCCAAAAGACTGCTGTTTTTTCCTAAAACATGGAATCTACATACTGTATATGTTGTCATATATAGCAGTGCTCTAGAGCTCCAGCGTCTTCTGACTCTTTTGTAAATAATGATTGCAAGTTGTAGTACAGTGCTGGAATTCTGTACAAGGGTAATTTACTGTGTGTTTTAAGTGCATGTTCACTTGACAAATGTTTGATTTGTAAATAACCTGAAAAGCTCCTAGATGGTATGGAAAGAAATGTGGTATTTTGACCAATACTTTAATCATGTCATTTCAGCTATTGGATTATTTCTGTGAATAATTTACAAACCACAGTAATGTAGACATTAGGGGCAATTATTAGCGATTGCCTGCTCTGTGTAAGTAATGGTTTGAGGTCGACACTGTTCAGAATTTGGCTTTTATTTGCAGAAACTGCAGAGCCAGATGAGGATGTGTCAGTGGAACATATGAACAGATGGGAAAGCATCTGTGACGATCATGGTCAGATAAATAATTCTGCAGCAGGTGAGAGGACAGCCACACGCTAAATGACAGAAGAATGCAGAAGAAGGTGGAGGAAACAACTGACTTAAGGTATACTATATCATTCATTGGTGTTTGTCACAAATGCATTTTGAACGTTTACAATACGACTGACTATAGTCAATAGTAAATGTAACCATTTATCCAAAATAGTTGAGTAGACTAGCACTTCAGTAGACCTTCATTCAATAAATCAAATGGCTCCAAACAGTAAAACCAGTGCAGATACAGCTGAACAGGAAACTGACAATTTGAATTGTAGCTCAACTAGGCATTTACTATTAAGGCAGGGCTGTCCATTTCCACTGCAGCCTATAGAAAACTTGGTTACAGTGAAGGGTCAATATAGCACCCAGCTATAGCATGTTCTTTGCTCAGTTTTTGGAAAATTAGAAGACAAGATAAGACAGAAAAGACAGGTTTAAGAGACATTTTATTAACACTAATGTAACACTGCATGTAGCAAGTCAGCACAGCTCACTGTGGAGGGTATAATAAGCTGCTTGCACTCAAGACTAATTAGATGCATTAATATGGTGGACCCTCCATTCAAATGTGCAATTTAATAAATGTAGGCAGATTTAGGGCATAGGGAGCCTTTTTGGAAAATATCTTACAGAGATATACTAGCTCTTGAGACTTATTTCAATTTAAAATCAAACTAAATCTTACACTTTCACATGTTCCGACAGTACCACTTTTTCAGTCAGTGATATTTGATGTATGTTGTCCTCAGAGCACTATTATAAACTGTATATATCAAAAAGCACTCTACAGTGAAAAAAGGGAACGTCAGAAAACATTCCAGCGGCTAATGAGGTTTGGTCTACGAAAAATCAGGAAGCTTCTGTGTTTCCACTAAAAAAAAAATCACATATGTCATCTGTGAAAGGGAAAGAGCCATCTTTAATTGGCCCTCTCTGAAGGTTTGTTGATGTATTTTCATGGAGGTGGAATGGAAAGCCAGAAACAACAGCAGCAACAG
>JALDNG010000234.1:122500-387500 GCA_024349245.1 Neodontobutis hainanensis | reverse complement strand
TTGTTGGACCTTGGAGGCTTGCCATGATCTAACTTCCCCCGCTATAATCTCAAAATGGACCAAAGATACTTAGTAGATCACAGATGGCAAAATGTTTGGCTGACTGACTGCGACTTTCTCTGGAAAAAGGTCAGATAAATCTGCAGAACTTAAACATAATAAATTCTACCATTCCTCAAAACAGCGCTGTCTTGTCTTTTGCCTTTCTGTGGCAGAATAAGCAACGAGCAGTGGAAACAAGCAGAGACAGAGCAGAAATGCTTAGTTATTGGATTAGCAAACTATTACCAAAGACGCTAAAGTTACTTTTTAACAGGGGCCCTGTGCAGGGGCATCACTTATAAAAGGGTGGGTAGGAACTAAATCAGTGCGTATGCCTAGTGGACAAAAATGGGACACGGCAATAAATCAGATTTATAAAACTGCGTACACTTACCTGCAAAAATTTCTGCTTTATTAAGCCTACTTAAAACAGATTTGTGAGCATTTAAAGCTACCTCATGTCACGCCCTCTTCACTAGTGATGGGAATTTCGGCTCTTTTTAGTGAGTCGGATCATTTGACTCAGCTCACCAAGAAGAGATCTCCATTTTTCCACTTGTATCTATTATACTTCAGTCAAATTTAGTGCTAAAAATTGTATATAAACACAAATGTCCCTAAATTTCTGTTATTAAAATGCATCCAAATGCTTTTTTTCTACTGTGACACAATTTTGTATTGGCTCCTCTCCTGTCCTCACATGATTGGTTAAACAGCAACACGTGACATTCAGTCAACTCATTGCAAGAAGCAACTGTAGTGCCCAGATCATCAAATCAGTCGTCTAGGGTTGCTTGGCTGCAACCCTGTTCCCTGAAAAAGCAGAAACAAGATGCTGCTTAGAAATACGCTACGGGGAACATTCTTTGTGTGAACTGTTGTGAAGCACGTGTGTCAAACCCAGCAAGAATAGGCTTATATTAACCTCTGTTGGTCACGTAGCATGGTGACGCAGGCAAGCAACCCAAGACGTTCCCTTTTAAAAGCTACACTCAATGCTGCATAGAATTACACTATAGGTAACGGGAATACCAACGCCGCTGCACTGGATGAGTTCGGACCTCGTGAAAGTTGTGTAGTGTGTGTACACAAAAACTCAAAAAGGTATCAGACATGAGCCTGGGATGTCAACCCAAGGACACGAGGGGTAGAACAAAAATCCAGACTGTGATTCAATAAAAGTGTGTAGAGAGGACCAGCATTACAAATTTATTGCGAAGAGGGTCCCTTTGCAACAAGCCACAACACACAACACAAGCCTCATAGGCCATGGCATCCCTCACCCAATGTGACACATCTGCATAGCGGTCGCAGCCCCCGGTTGCGGCTCACATAGCATGTAATAAGCTGCTCAGACTTACGCCACTGGCTAGTGCAGTGAACGTAAATCTGGAGAGCACGCACCAGACATAATAGGGTAGGTTTCTCCAGCTCCAGCATCATGAATGGGGGATGACAGTAGGCTTCAAGAATGACCAAATTCGAAGGCGAGAATGGCACTTCGGGAGATAAGTAGGGTGATGGTGCAAAATAACCTTCACCAGCCCAGGGGCCAAATTTAGGCAGGATGATGAGACCGACAAAGCCTGCAAGTCCTCGATTCTTTCAATTGGTCCCAGCATCCCTCAATTGGTCCCCCTCAGGGGCCAAACGTGAAGGTTCGAGAGCTCGGGTCTGGGATTAAACACTGTCCCCTGCACCTAAATAAAAGGTCCCTCCTGATCTGGGTAAGAAGTTGAGGAGAGACAGTAGTCCGAGAACAATATTCTGGTCAGCCAAAGGGGCACCACAAATAAGAGGCAAGACCCATGTCGGCGGATCTTGGCTAGGATTTCCAGGAGTGTGTCCGGCAGGGTCAGAGTTGGACTTATACTTATAGGTAGCACATGCAAATTTCAGACTCATTTTGAGAGCTCACAAGCTTTATAATTGAGGCCCCAGATGAGGCAGTTCAACAACTACTATTCCCCAAAAAATTGTAGTAATGTAACTGTTAGTATTTTATAATAAGAAACCCTTTTATATAACTTTCTGTATGTTATTTGCCCACTTTAAATATCTCATCTGTTGAAACCAGTTAGAACCAGTTGGTCACCCCCTGCTGGACACATACTGATACAAAGGCAGGAAGTGCCCCCTCCTGTGTGAGGTGTGGCCAAAGGTTAGAGTTTCCAAGGCATGGGGTTAAACGAGAACACAACCCGTTTTTTAACGTCGAGTTGTGCACCAGTGCTGGCTTGTACCTTTTTCTGAGTGGAATTAAACAGACAAACTTTACATTGGTTTTATAGTTTTTATTATCTTAGTTGTAGTTCCAACACTCGTATCAAAAGAGCCGGGAGAAACTGTTTTCGGAGTAAAATAATGTAGCGTTTTCGGCCATCCTTTGTATTTCTGTAATAGCATTACAAAGATGGTAAAAAAGTTTTTTTTTTAAATGGCCCCTGCAGGAGCCTAGAGCTGTCCCTGTATTTCCTCTGTGTACAAGAGAACAATGAACAAAGCGGCTGACAGACTATGGGCAGACTGTACTTGTGAGCACGGCTTGAGCAGACTGTATGTCTGCACACTGACACTAACAGATAAGGCTCAGTCATGCATCTTACAGTCCTCTGCTCTTATTACATACATAACACACTACCCTCTTTTCACATGTGACCTGTGAGACATCATACACTGTCTCCTCAACTGTTATAAATCTTCAACTGTTACAAATCAACGCTCCAGACACATTTCATATTGGTTTGAACATGTTAATGTAGTCATAAACCAAACTTGATGTATTGCTTGGTACATTCAGAAATTATACTATTAACTATAGTTAAACAGCAAACTGCTACTTTGATTTTATTTTTCCACATTCAGTTGTGCTCGTTTAGATCCCCCTTTTTTTCACTCCAACCAGTTAGTGGTTGGGTGAAGTAATTTATTGTCAAACAACTGTTTACTGTGTTTTTTTTATCATGATGACTAGAGACCCTGATAAAAGTTTACATACCCTGGTAATTTTGGTTTGATAACATGCACAAACAGGTTTGAATTGACTTCAAGCTGTCATTAAAGTTGGCAATACATGGTATTAAGAACTGGGGTATGTAAACTTTTAATACAATTTTCTGAAAAATGGCCAAACAATCACAAATTCTGTCAGGGTATTGGATATAACTTATGAGCACAACTGTATGTTTACATTTTGTAATAGTACTGATCTATCTGCAATTTCTTTCACACACGTGTTGCCAGTGTTGTGTTGTCACAGCTCGTCACTGCACCACACTTCACTTACACCCAAGTGGCTGCATGCACATATGTAATGGGACACATGTCACTAGTTTTTGTGGACAAGGAATCACACCCTGCAACACTAACATCATGTGTGGCAGCTTCAGCCACAAAGTTAAGATGGAGTTTTAGAAAGGTAAAAGCCGATTATGAAATTTATGTGTCACAATGCCCCAAAAGAAAGAAAAGAAATTAACACAGCCATAAAGTCTGTGTCAGAGACTGGTTTGAAAGACAATTGTGTCAGCTGGCATCTATTTTGCAGAACACAGTGCATTCGAGCAGTTCCACATGTGGCAGCTGCAGCCATTAACCGGCTCCATTCTCTTCAAGGTGAATTAAGTTTAAATGTGTCCCACTGGGCTAATGACTGCCAAATAAAGCCCGGGGTGATATCAGATTTAGCTCTGTGGCAGCAAACGTCTGTTTATGGTTTACATTCATTCATAATGACTCAAGGATGACTAAATGACCAAACAACCAGAGACCATTGCTTTCTAAATTCTGGTGATTCCAGGTTGAAATATTTGCCATCTCGTAATATTTCAAGAAATAACACATTGTATTTAATGTCTTCATAAAATGATTTCATGTGTTCTACCAAAAAGACTTATATCGGGGGCTGCCTACTATTGCCATTGAAAGTCAGGCCAAAGTCAAACATTTACACACACTTTTGTTTTATAAACCATTTTACTACAAGTAGGTAACATGTAAAAGACAAAAACATATACTGCTCAAAGCACACAATAACATCATATATTTGCAGGATTTTCCCCAAACTGTTAACCCCATGTTATTATTTGAAGTAGTCAATATTTAATATAAAACGAGAATAAATTCTTTGCAGTGAGAGGCTGGAGGTACAGCTGCTGCAGTAAACAGCAGTTTATTTTATTATTTACTATAATCTAGGGACTCAATATTTAATGCAGTGTATACAATAAAAACAATGTTCACTGACTGACACACTAACTGACTGTTTAAAACCACAAATAGCTGTTGCTAATGCAATGCATGTTGGGACAAAAATACAATATTTATCATGTTTTCTGTTGGATTATGACATTTATCACAAAACCAAGGTGTCATTTATTTAAAAAAAATCAATTCTGTTTAGTGTTTTTACTTTAGTTTCTTGTTGTTGCTTGAGTGAGAATTATCCACCATCAAATCAGCTTACCCCAGTGTTTTACTGACAAGGGTCGAATGTTCTTGTGTGTTTCCATTAACAAAAGAGTACCGTGCCACTTTGGGGTCACCTCAGCTAGGCTTTGTGGTCTGCTTTGGGAGGACTGTATAGTTAATGATACAAGTCTTGTTAATGAGGAGATAGCAGCTGGTCAAAGTAATCTGGTGGTGCTGCTGACAGATACAGTATATGTTTATGATGCATGCGGGTAATTATCTACTGTATGTGTAATTAACTCCTAAATATTTGAAGGGTACGGAATGTGTCTTTTGAGTGTGTTGCTTTTGGAAATTAAAACAACATCAGTAATGAACATAATGAAAAACGTAAAGTTCACTGAATGTCTAAAACATTGTTGAACAGTTTTAGTGTGATGCATGTTTGGGACAGGTGTTCCACATTCAGACTCCTGTCTGTTCACACTTCAGTCTGTTTCCTGATGAAGGTGTGTCGTTGTGTCCTGCAGGCTGTACTCTCTCACAGACACTGAGGTAATGCAGCAGTAAATGTTCAAAAACAAAATAAAAAGCTTTTCTCTAATTCCTGTCTGACTCTGAACATCTGAAAGCTTTTGTCTATGAGCTATCATCACGTTACATCTGCATCTGCTTCCAGTTGGCTCCAGCGCAGACCTCAGGAGGTTCTGGGGCTAGTTAGAACAGTTTTATCAAGTCAAATGTAGTTTTAAAGGCATTCAATCTTAAAAAAACAACTAAAGATTTATTTTAGCTGACTAGCGTACAGCAAAAGATCCTTTACAATTGTCCTAAGTACAAATGCTAAGAGGGAGTTAAAAAAAGTATGTTGAATTTGTGTTTTTCCACCAGAACCTCTAAAAGCCTTGTACAATTTGCACCCTGATGCTAAACCAGTCCAAAGTAAGGCCCAGGGGCTGAAGACAAGATTTATTATGGCCCCCAGCTTCCATGATAAAATGTATTGTTTATGTGTTGTTTATTTACCAACCAGTACTGTCACATAATGTTGCCATCTGCTGGTGGGACCTGCACTTAGTTGCTCTGTCTGTCTGCTGCTCTCAAACCAGACCTGCCTTGAGTACTTCAGTCCTAGCATCACACTTCTCTTTAGTGTCAGTGAGTTACCTGGGTCCAGTATTTCAAACATAATCCTACAGGTTTAATCAGGGTGGATTGAATTATTCTCTGATCCTAAATTGGGAATTTCAAACCAAATTTGATACTGAAGATTCAGATCCAGATTTGCAAATCCAATCCTGCCTTTGATCCATATTTTTGGCCAGTTTGGGTATTTCCAAAATTTATGCAGAAATTAAGCTCAATTTGATCCCGAATTCAGGATTATATTGATACCACCTCAGAAGTGGATTTTTGGCAGATCCCATGTATTAGTATTTGCTTTTTGTTTCCTCACAAAGTTACTTAAGGACCCTTCTCTACTAATTATAGAACCAAGTCTTTCGATGACATGCGGGGGGTGGAGGCACTGGTCAAATACACTTTAAATTATGTTGTATTGTTATTATTATTGATGAAATGATAAAAGTAAATGACAAGGCCACAATGCTTTTGTGAAAAGCTGTTATTATTTGGAAAAAGTTTAGATGCAAAAACGGATTACATATTAAACTAACTAAACTAAAATGTATATGTTGTACAAAAACAGTTAAAGGCCTCTAGTGAAACAGTCTGTATATCAATATTTACAAATTTAAAAAGCAGCTCAAAGTATGCTGTATAGTAAATACTGTAATACAAACAAGGTGTTTATTTTTAGTGAAACTGTGGATCTATACAAACAGACCTATTTAGATCCTAAAATCAGTCATAGAGACATGTTAGTATTTTAAGAACCGTTGCATTTGTTTGAGCTTTTATTGAAGCTACACAGGCTCACTTCAATAGTTTTTAAAACAGATTGATAGTGTCTTTTTTGACTAGTTTTATGAATAAGCAACATTGAACAAGATTATACACACACTTTTGGTGAGGCTGATCTGAAAAAAATGACTCTGAAATCCACCACCTCACTTCCTGTTTCCTGTCTGATCCTGTGGGTGGGATGGATTTGGAACTCTCTATCTGAGAGAATCAGGATAAATTTGATCCAATCCAGAAAAGATTTGTGCAGAGTGTGTAGTGCAAGGTAAAATAGTAATGAACATTATATTACATCATATATTTTATAACCATGTTAAAGTCTAATGCCACAGGACTGTTTTTAGACTAACATAATAGTACACTTAATTTCTGCAAATACATGGTTTCTTTTAAGTAAAACTGTCCTGGCTGACACCAGCTGCAGTAGCCCCATGTCAAAGCCCAAAACACCTGTTCTCCAGTTGAGAAGAAATAGGAACCAATAAACCAACATCAAATTTCTAAAACTCTGACAGATGTACAGTTTCACAGATGGTTTGATATACATAGGACTAAACTGTAGCTTTTTTGCAGTTAAGGTCTGAAGTCTGCAGTTTAAAGCTGGTTTAGTCTTAGCCTATTAATGTATACTTTTAGTTTAGTCCTGCTTTTATTCTATGATAAAATAGCACTCAATCTCTTCAATGGCCAGAGATGGCCGCCCCATCTCTGTCTGCCCCAGGGGTGAATGGGGTGAATGGAAGTTTCATGTAAAAGCAATTTGGGTGCCTGAGAAAGGTGCAAAAAGCATCTTATACTTACATTTATACTTTACAGCAGGATTTTTATTGGATTTATATAAAAAGTGAACAGTTCATAAGTTTTTCTGCTGCATTTTTTATTTTAGTGTTTTATTGTGCTTACAGTATGGAATCCGATTTGTGCCAAAATTATCAAACAATACTTTTTGAGAAATGCAAAATAAAAAGTATTAGTTAAAGAAATTTTTTTGACTGAAGAAAAAAAAAATCCTTTCAAGATAAAAGATGGTCAAGATTTGTTCAAATGGAAAAAAAAAATATAATTTTTTTTTTGTTTGAGAATATATTTTTTGTTTGCAATCAAAGTTTTACTTCCTTTGTCTTTGAGCCCGCCCCACGTGAGCTTTGTGACAAAATGACAAACAAAATAAAAAAGAACTCAGAGACTAAAGGAAGTAAAACTTTGATTGCAAACAAAAAATATATTCTCAAACTAAAAAAATGAATAACATTTTTTCCCAATTGAACAAATAATATTTGCAAACAAATATTTTTTTATCTTGAAAATATTATTTTTTTTCCCCAGTCAAAAAGTTTGCATTTCTCAAACAGTATTGTTTGATCATTTAAGCCAGGGGTGGCGAACACGCGGCTCCCGGCCAAAATGGATGCGGCTCTTTGCCTCTTATCATTATTTTGTATACTGTGGCTCTTTGCCAAGTTTGGATTTTGTTATGCTGCTTCTGAGGAGGGAGAGAGATCTCCGAGCGCGTAGTCCCGCCCCCAGGCTGCGTCATCACGTCTCCCATCCCTCGGAAACAACTGCACGGGCCAGAGAGCGGGGGGACCCATGTGTCACATGTTGTGTCACATCTTGCCGTTAGTTCTTATTGTGGAGGACGCAGCACACCCTCACCATCACTGCAGTATTTTTACCCTCACTCAAAATGGCAAAAGCTAATCGAAAATATGAAGATGAGATGAGTCAGATGAGCTGACACAAAGTGTATTCTCCTTTGTAAACAAGTTGAAGCTTTTTAAAGCGCACATTCAAAACAGCAATCTATCCCATTTTCCTTCTTTACGCAGCACCCTGCAAAAGACCGATGTTAAAACAGATATAGCTGGATACGTGAAACAACTTACACAACTGCAAGAGAAGTTTACTTTGCGGTTTGAGGACTTGGACCAAAAAAGACCACAGATCACTTTTCTCATCGACCCGTTTAATGCTGACACCGACTGCCTGAAAACCCCACTTGTTACTGATGAGGCAGCGAGTGAACTAGAAATGACTGAGCTACCCGAGGACGATAGACTGAAATCTCTTTTGAAGGAAGGCCATGTTACGTTTTGGAAAGCTGTGCCAACTGAAAAATACCCGTGTGTAAAAAGAGCCGCTCTCAAGCTGCTGTCTATGTTCTCGTCAACATACGTCTGTGAGAAGCTGTTTTCTACTTTGAAACACGTGAAATTAAAGCACCAGTCCATTCTGACTGACACTCATGTAAAGGAACTGCTCCGAGTGGCTACAACTGAATACAAACCTGATTTGCAGAAGATTACTGAAAACAAAAGATGCCAGAAATCCCACTGAGATTATCATCCCATCACTCCAACAAGGTAACAAAAAACACCTGACTGAGCATGTTATATTATTGTTAGAATTATATGCTTTTGTGTGAGTGTTTGTCTGTTTTGTCAGGTCACTGCGTGGTGTGGCTCTCTGACTCTCACAGTTTAAAATGTTGGCTCTTTTTGTTGAACTTGTTCGCCACCCCTGATTTAAGCACTAATCTGATTTAATATTACAGCCTTGGTATTTACAAAGTGTTGCTTTATACATCAATGGCATAAATGTAGTTAGTAGTTTGTACTCTTGAGTAATTTTTTTACGAGTACTTTTTAAAATGTCTTTGTTGTGATCAGGGCTTTAAACTCCTTTCATTCTGCTGTAGAGCTACTGCTGCCTCAAAACTGTTTGAACTTGTGTCTTTAACAGAATCTGTCAGAAACAGTCCAACAGCTAAGACCCTCTGACTGTCCCATTGACTGCTTCTCCCCAAAACTCATAAAAAATGTTCTTGTGTTTGACGTGGTGGGGCACTATATAATGAAGCTCATAAATGCTTTTCATTCTTCAGGCTGTGTTCCAGGTGCTTTTAAACATGCTGCAGTGCAGCCCCTTCTAAAAAATCATAATCTTGATCCTGCTGTTCTTTTCACTACAGGCCAATTTCAAAACTTCCCTTTCTGTCCAAAGTCCTCGAAAAACTGGTTTACATACTGTACAATTGCAGTCTCATTAGGATGAGGAAATGGCATTTTAGAAAAGTTTCAATCTGGTTTTAAATCCTTTCCTAGCACAGACACTGCCCTTTCAGTGGTTTTTATTGACATACGTTTAACAGTTGACTCTGGTTATCCTGTGCTTGTAAATTTATCTGCAGCTTTTGACACTGTTTCCCGCCTGGAAAGTCATGGGTCTTTTTCTGTTTATCTCTCACACCTCAGGTTAAAACTGAAGCCCACATTATAAGGTCTGTGCTACATGAAAGATCAAGTCAAAGGTAAAAGCTCTCACTGCAGTTTTAAGTCTGTGTGTTGTCTGAGAGAGTCACTCTCTTTCTTGTAAATAGATCTCATACACGGAGCATATTCATAAATATAAACCACATTTTGAACAATGGTCTTTGGATTAAAGTGTGTGCAGGTGTTTTTTGTTTTTGTTTTGTTGTTTATGCTCCTTTTATTCTAGTGATGAGTAAACCTGGTTTAGATTGTGATAACACTGTTGAGGCGACGAAGCAGCGGGCACAGCGACACTAATTATTAAGATCTATTTCACTCTTATGATGTAGACAGTGTTGGGAAAGTTCACTTTCTACAAGAACTAGTTCAAAGTTCAGTTCACACATTTTAAAATGAACTAGTTCAGTTCATAGTTCAAACTTCAAAATTTTGAACTAAGTTACAAAAATGAACTATTTCTTAGTTCTTTTTTTCCATATGTTGCTGCGAGCTATTATTTTTCAAAATTATTGCCACAGCCCATATACAGTAGAATCACAGACAGCAATTATTTTATCAGTTTTAACAATGAAGCTATGTGTCAGATTTCATCTTCATGTCCAATTTTGAATCCTTATCAAATCAGGGTTTACATTAGCATTGAGGGGACAGCATTTCCCCATTGTGGCTTTAATGCTTTGTTGCTGTCCATTCACTCCACACTAGTAGCAGCTGCAGCTTTCAACCCTACAGTACATTCTCAAAAACATGAGGAAAAACGTGCTGCTAGATTGGTCTTTTTTAATAAATTATTAAAAGAAAAACGGCGGACCGCGGTGCGACACTTGTGGCTTGTGTTGCCAGATTTGGTGTTTTTCCGCTACATATTAAGACCCGTTTGTGGTGTGTTTTAGCCGGGTTTTTGCCTGGAAGGCTCTATAAAAATCTGGCACCCTATTGAACGAAGTTAACCTGAGAGAGTGTGCCGTTCGCAGACACCAGAATGAACGAGTTCACAGTTACGTTCATTAGGCAGTAATACCGCACGTTCAGTTCACGTTCAAAATATTGACTTTCATTAAGATTTAGTGATAGTACCAGCAAGAACGTAAAACTGCTTTCATCTCTGCTTATCCCAGACCAAAGGGGTCAAAAGGTAATGTCCAGGAATGCTTTGAAGTCAAGGTAAAAGATAGCAGATCTTCCACAGATTCCTGCGGTCACATTTAATAACAGTGGACTCTGACAATGAATATGTGTTTAAGGAATAAAGTGTACATCAGACATTTCTTTGATTCCAACAGGTCTTCTTCTGAAATCTAACGTACAACAGTCCGCCTCTTCTATGTGGTTTATTTCAGTACAATAAACAAATTAATTAATGTACCTGCCATAAGAATGCCATTACGGGCAGTTTATTGTGATGTACTGTATCTGGTAATGCTTCATCTCTACAATTGTGTGCTATTATTTAATTTGTGTTACTTTGTGTTTACTTTCTAATTGTTAGTTACAAACATTGGACTTTAGGCAGAGGCTATTTACATTTACTAATCACGTAACCCACCAAACTAAAGTAGTCCGACACCCCGCCCAAAAAGGAAAAGTGAGAGTCATAAAAACTCTAAAGTCCTTTGTTTGAGCACTTCAACTCTTCTATCTCTTGTCTTTTCTTCGCTCGCTTGCTCTTACTCCTGCTCTCTTGCCTCTTGCGTCTCTCATACTTATTTTGTGGTGCTTGTGTTTTTCACATCCATTGTTATTTTTGGCCTTTTTGCTTGCCAAACTGTTAGGGTTAGGGTTATCAAAAGTTTTGCTCCTTCAAACTTTCATCCTCAGTGCCATACCCTCTTGTATGGCACTTGTATGTATGTGTGGACATTTATAATTAGCGACTTCAGATTTTTCATCAATTAAGACAGACTTCAAAGCTGTCACCAGACGTGTTGCCAGAAAACTGACAAGACGCCTCTCTCATTAAGACCGTTATAAAGGTCTAGGAAGAGAACTGACCTAACGGAAACGAGTTCAACCTACGTCTCTTGTGGAAACCTGTGTGGCTTTTGCAAATCCTACGAGCCAGTCCGAGAACTTGTGTATCGTCTTCCCCGTTTTGTTCTTTAACTTTATTCATTTTTTTCTCTTCCACTTAGTCCTGTTTGAAGTTGTGGATGACTGGAGCCTATCCCAGCAGCTTTGGGCAACTTTAATTGAGCCTAATACCCTACATACCATTTTCTACAGAAAAGACTTTGACCCTTGGGAGTTTTCACATTTTTAAATCTGGCCATTCTTTAAGGAACCCCTCTGTGCTAAATAGTGTATTATTAGTGTAGTATTATTATGCATTTAATTGTATAGAATATGATTTACAAAATTCCACACCCACTCTGGCCCATCTTCATGCAAGAGATGTGAGGCTATACTATAAGTGCTATATAGTGCCAAAATGTGTATGCTTTCACTACACTTACTGTAATTCTGGATGATGCACATGTCCAACATGTGGTTTGTACCTTCACACAGAGCCCACCACAAGCTGTGACCCAGCTAACAGAGCAACAAACCCTGTACAGGACTGTGGGGATGTTCAGCACACACTGCAGCAGAATGAGGCAGATCGGGTCTTTAATGGGCTCCAGAGCCGCTCTGAACACAGGGATCAAGTTTCATTGGAGGCAGATGTCTGGTTCTGGATGTGGCATTACACTATGCGGGACTATGACATCATGAGCTCTACCTGAGAAGCACACATATGGTCAGCTTTGATCCGTGTGACTCATGACGACCTCAGTGTCTGTAATTTACCTTCTGTTCTCACATATTAACATTTAGCCAAATTAGACACCACACTAAACTAAAAGATATAGTGCTTTTCATTTAATATGGTAAATGATGTGCATTTACTGCTTTTTTGTACCCTTCTTGGGCACTCAAAGCGCTTTACATTACATTAGACATTTTGGACAGAAAAAAATAGCTTGCTTCTGGAAAAGAAAGCTTAGCAATAATTCAGTTATGTGAACAACTGTGACAGCACAAAGAAAGTAGAATCTAAAACCATTGACTGTTTGAGTCTACATTCTCCTTTGGTTCGTGAAGGTCAATTTCCTACCACTAGAGGGAGTTTTGCCACATTTCCTCAGGACAGAACAGTTGGGCACAGAAAGATGTTTTGACCAAAATATCATAAATTTCACGACCAGAACAGATCTAAAGTCCTGAAAGCCCTATAAGTGAATTAAAGCTGTCTCAGAATGATTTAATCTCTACTAAGGACTGCTGGTGTCACTTCCCACATGTGTTTCAGACTAACTACAGACACGGCTCATTCATCGTTTTTAATCGTGTTTACAACCCATCTCACAAACAGCATGTTTAATTAATACCAAATCGAATCGAGTGCTACAGTAGTGTAGTGCTTTAAAAGGGCAAATGATGTAAAGTGCATTCAAATAAGAAAAAAAAACGCTTCTTATTATTCCACATCTGGGGAGACACATACTGCTGTGAGCGACTCATAAGAATCACTGGATGATGTGCCTGACTTCACAAGCAAGATCTGATCTGATACTGCAAAAAGCTTACAGCATACACCACTGATGCTGTTGATGATAAGGGCAATTATCATAAACCTTGAAAAAATGAAAAAACGGTGGCTTTGTTGTGGATTTACCAAGATAAACTTTGTTTAGTATGTTCTAACTTTGCATTACATTTTAATCACAATTGTTTTATATATACTGATTTAATATAGCCTACTGTAGGCTATAATAAACAAATGTTATGCTAAACAGCATTACAATAGGCGCTATAAGCTAACATTACTAACACTAACACACAGTCTGTTTAACATTTAGGCTAACATAACTGGCAAAAAATTATTTATTGGACTTGTTTTGTCTTAAAAAATATAAAAAAATTGTGCGAAGGTTAAAAGGGATAAATGAAGAGTTCAGTTAGCTAGAAAAAAAAATAAATAAATTTGTAAGCTAACTAAGACCGTGCAGTTCTGAGTTGCCATGGGAGCAATTCGGAGACGCAAACTGGTTTATGGCTCGTGAAAAAAAAAAAGTACTAATAAAAAAAAAAAAAAACATTGTTACGGTCAAATGAGTGACTTTGCATTCTCTAAAAATTGTCTGAAGAAAAACTAAACTATTCATGAAAAAGAAAACGGTAAATATGACGCATGGTTGTTATCTCGCAACATTTTATTAGAGTGAATGTGACTAATTAGAAGCTAAATGTGACCTTAACCTCTCTAGTTTTCAGCCTATATTGAAGCTGAATTAAAGCAATAAACTGTAGCTAGGAGTGTGGCTTGTGTCCGGTTTATTACCTGGGTGAAGCATCCCGAAACCGGACTCTCCCCCGAAATCCTCCAAAACGTCCTCCGGAGCAGCCGAGGACAGCAGCACGAGCCCGAGGAGACACAGGGTCCACATCATGCACAACACGAGCTTCATGTTGTAACAGGTTTTTAGGAAGTAACTCATTTATACAGACGCAATGAATGAAATAAAGATTCTCATTGAGCATATTAAATTTCTTTTTCTGTGGTCCTCCTGCGGTCCATCCTCTGCTTCTCTCTCCTCATGAAGCCAGTGCAGAGTTCTCCCGCTGTATCTCAAGAAATCTGCACAGGCCACGCCCATTGCCGTTCAAAACCAATTAAAAGTCCAGCCTGGTGCACGGGACACGCCTTTTAACAGAAGAGGAAACAGGAGAAGTCAGCGAGAAGCCTCGGTGCATCACTTCATGAAGCAGGTATCACATAACCGCAGAGACGTGAGTTCGAATCCCGGATCAAGCCTGTTCCCTCCACGGTGTCCCCTCTGCTCCCTGTGTAGTTACTGTCATCTCTATTTAATAAAAGTGCATAAAAGTATCTGACAACCAAGCGAACTGCTGCAAAGTGAGTGAACAGAAGAAAAAGGAAAATCAAATCTTTAAAAACAGCATAATTTTTACTTTCACTATTTAAACAAACCACAGATGTAGGCTGCTATGATTCTTCTGCCTTTTTATATAATCCCAGACAGACTCCAGATGTTGAGTTACGGGCTTAGTGTAGGACAGACCATCACTTTAGGATTTCATGTTCGCTTGTCACACAAATATTGATTTGATTTTGATTATTTTTCTCATTACTGTCTTTACATTTTCATACTGATGAGACCCTGACCAAATAGTCCATTTACATGCACAAATATCTAGGCCAAAAATAAGTAACTTGAGCTTTTATAAGCCAAAACATAAGATTAAATTAGATTAGATAAATGTGTAATATTTAACTGCCCAGTTAAACCTTTGCTTCTGTGATTAGCAATGTTATCTACACTAAAAACTTTGATGTACAGTATGTGTGGATTTATACACTGTACAAATATTACCAAGATTTCATAATATTTTACTTTCACAGTGAAAATGAAACAACATAAGTAACAAATTCATGTGCCACAAGATACTTGAATTTCCCATCTTACTCTTACATCACAGTAGTTCTGTGAACAGGGCAGCTGTGACATTAAAGTTTACTGAAAGTTCTACTGAATTACTCACAGGAACTTACAGTTAAATAGAAATACTGTATATTATGTTGAAATAGTTTTTATTATTATGAAAGTACTAGTAGCCAGAAATTTACTGTGATTTTACAGTAAAAAATGTTTACAGTGTAAGGTTAACATTTTTATGGCACTACCTCAGATGACATTTCTATAAATCCCTGTTTTTTGGTTTCTCACATGTTGCCTCCAAGCAGTGTTTTTCTATTATGCTCAATAACTATTTCAAATGTGTCAGGACAAAGACTTACTTAGCCTGTACATGTGTCGGCATGTGCAGTGATCTCAGGGTCGTTCACTCACTTCTCCTGAGGACAAATATCAAGAAACCTGCCAGAAAGCATCAAGGCATTGCAGAAACCATCAATCATAATCATACCTTTTTATTTATGGACTTATATTTATACAAAATCTATAAGTTCAGTCCAAGTGACTGAGGGAGAGACAGTCAAATAACAGATCCAGAACCACTTCTCTTTCACTTCTGGCTTCAACCTAGACTCAGATCAGTCCATCTGGCATTTTTTGCAAATACTGACAAAAGCAACATCATTTTTCACAGACTGGTCATTGCAGTTTGGTGGCTCTGTGATCACATGTAATTCAAGCTAAAAAAAATTTATAAAAAAAATAACAGTTTGCGTTTACATTGGCAAACACAACCAGGAAACAAATCATACAGATCATTTAATGAGGTCAAAGGATGCATCTCTTTTCTGCACATGCACATTTGGAAAACATGCAGGAAACAGGACGTGTTCAGAGAAGAAAACATAGCACTCTTAGATCCAGGACTGAACATAACCTGTGAGACAGAAAGACAGTCAGATATGCATCAGTCAAACTCGTCTTTTCACACATCCAAAGTTATTATTAGACACAATAACTCTAGAGACAATATTGTAGATAGATGCTTTCATATTAAAAGTATTGGGACTTAAATCAAGCATTTTTTCAGTCAGTTATTAAATTTGTGATGTCTGCAAGATTTTCAATAAAACACTGAAAAAAGATCAAATCTTATTATGGAATAAAAACGGCCTACAGTATAGTACTGTTTGGACACAAATGTAAACAGTACCCCTAGACTGTCCAGTAACCAGATTAATGTTCAGCTGTGAACTAATGTGATTATCCTGTTGTGGCAAGGCTGGCTATTCTACAGACCTTTATTATGTAGCCTGGCAGAGCCATACTCACTTCCTTTCTGTCAGAAAGGAAGTGAGTATGGGCACTCTCCGTAAGCCCGTCCCCTCTCTCTCTGAAGCAGAGTCGGACCTAGCCCAGCTGTGGGGTGGGCAACGTCACATTCTCTACACACACTGCTATTACAAAACAAAGAAGATGGCGCCCGCAACAGAGGAAAGGTTTGCTCCAGCACTCTCATCTGTTTTAAGTGACCTGGACATGTCTTTAAAACCGCAACAACAAAAGCTCTAATAACTTTTGTTCGGAAAAAGGACGTTTTTCCATACTCCCATCTGGATTCGGAAAAAGTTTAATATATCAACTTGCTGTTGTCACTTCTGCTTTGTGTGATTGGTTTATTTGGCACCTGTTTGTTACAACTTGATCCTACTCCTGTGCAGGACTGTTACCTGTTACCAGACTATTTTCTGTCTAGAATAAACAAACAAATAGTCTGGTACCCAGGCTATTTAATATGGGGAAAGATTTCAGATACAAACGGGTAAAAAGAGTTTCCTCAGCACTATTTACACCAAACTTTATAGGGCTTTCCAAACTTTTTAAGGGCAGCATGTATGAATTTAAAATCTAGTACACTTTTTCACCCGGAATAGCTCCTGCTGGTAGAATATCATTACCGCTGGTCTTGTATGAATAACTGTCAATGCTCTTGAGGAAGCCAGTTTCTGATTTGTGTTCTGATTTTGTGACTAAAGCTAATTTTACATTTCTCTCTACAGTTTGAATATGTGGAACAAAGGGTCAAATACATTAACTAACCATACGGTCCCTGCTGCTTCATGTTGTCACATTGATTTTAGCCACAGTAGTTACGCACCATACCCTGCCCCTGCCGCTTACCTAAACTTCCCAGACTATCTTGTGACATGACAAGACTTTTAGTCCATGTATGAATGCTGGAAGTGAAACTGGGAAGAACCCCTCCCTGCACGGGACATGTATGAAAGGACTCAATAGAGCCAGAGTTTGGTCACTGTGAGGAGCTCAATGTAAACCTACTGCTCCTCCACAGCCAGCGCAGGACACACAGAAGGAACATTGAGTATAGGCTGGTCTGGAAATACCTCCCTCTAAAGAGCTGGAGGAAGTATCTTTGGAAAAGAATGTTTTCAACTGTATGTTTTTGAACTTTGTCTTTTAAGCTGGCATATAAAAAGCAGTTTGATCTGTCAGAGGAACACAATGTCCACGTGCCAACCCAGAAATGCCCTGTAGTCACATAAATTAGATTTGATACTGTATTTGTGCCTATAACTGTACAATACATTATATATATATATATATATATATATATATATATATATATATATATATATATATATATATATATATATATATATATATATATATATATATATATATATATATATATATTACACTGATCATTTGTCTTTTGTCTAATTTGGTCACATTCACACTTAAGTCTGAATCTGGAACGTCCCAAAGGTAAAGCTACAGGGCAGGTGAAGTGTTATCTTGTTGCTTAGCCTTACTGTAGGTCAACAGTCAGCAGCAACAACACTACGTGGTAGTGCAGGATGTCACACAGTTGCGCTCTGAGAGGGGACGAGAGATGGCGACTGCGCCGATATTGAAGGAGTGAGAACATGTGTTTTCAGAATATGCAAAAGTAACAGAATATAGATGTGTAGACATGGGAAATGGCACTTCCCCCTGTTCAGAGACCCTTTCTACTGAGACTGGCAGTAGATTCAACCTGTTCCCATTCCCAAGGCAGAAGACACCAGTGTTTGGTTAGTGGTCCATCTCCACACGCGCTGAAGAGCTCTTTTACTGTTTTACAGCTTTGCAAAATAATGGTTAATTAGGATTTGTGGTTTGAATGTTTAATATTGAATTATGTTGGGTCTGGTTGTGGTTACTTAATTAAAACTATACAGAAGTTTGCAGAAACATTGCATTTTTGATGGCAGTTAAGTAGATAAGCTCTGTTCCATGAACTTGACCATGATTAATTAGTTTTTACATAGGTTTAGTTCAGGTGCTTTCTTCTATATGTTATGTGCTTATCATATTCATTCCCTATTAGAGGTTAGCTCTCCAGCAGATCTATCCAATCAGAGGATAAGAGGACACAATGAGCCACTGACCAAAGAGTCGAGATGTTACCCTTTAGGATGAAAACAGGTTGGTACATTTGTAAGAGAAAGGCAAAATGCTCAGCACACATCCTTAGGCAAAAGTACAGACACTATTTTTGACAAGACCCTGCATGCATTGCTTACTTTGGATCTGACTAACAAGATTCCATAGAAAAAAAGTCTTTTTTTGCATTCTGTTCATGACACTAAATAGGATGAGCTTTGTTCTGGCGTCTCTCGTCCTTTTACTGTCCAGAGGTTGGTTCTCACTCAAGCCAGGCTGTTCCCAAAAGTATTTGGGAAATGAGGCACTTAGATTTCATCCACAAAATTGTCTGTCCTGTGTGTGCACTCACAGAAATCAGGTTTCAGGAAATCCACCTTCAAATTACTACTACTGACGTATCAACATTTTCTTTTTACTATCCCTATTTTTGTGTTTGATGTAGTATTGTTATGTGTAAAGGGCATTCAATTGTTTGTTAAAACTGTAAAGTTTTTATTCATAAAAAAATGGAAAAAGAATGCATCAAATCATTAAAACGTTTACTTCAAACGTTGTAAATAAAGAAACAGCCTTTCTCTTTGAGGTGAATTATTTTCAGTTTCAATGGTGATCATAAACAATAATTGAAATATAAAGTCATACTAAAACACCTGGCTGTTTTTGTGGTCCATTTGATGTAGAGGAACGAGAACATTTTGGCTTTTGTTGTCGGCCTCAAGGCTACAGGCCGAGGTGAATCACTTCACATGTGCTTTTGACCTCAGTGCAAAAAAGGGACTTGAAAATATCCTCAGAAAGTTTATCAAAACCAGAATAATACTTTGATAGGCTTTTTGTCACATGACTTGTCTGGCTTTGTTTTGGCCAAGCTCTGAACAGGCTGCTACCTTCACACATAAAACGTACAATTCAGAATAGATTAGAATTGTTGGTGTGTGGGTGCCATTTTGGACAGGTCAAGAAAAAGAAGTCAAGACTGTATCTGAAACCCCTCCCGAGTTAATATGAGATACAATATATACTGATGAAAACTGCACCAGTGTCCAAATGTCATGTAGACTTATGTAGTCCCCTGAAAGTTTTCCACAATACCTCATGAAACAACGTGATTAGCGTTGGTCACATAATGCTTTGTGAGTGAGGTTACATGAATGTATTACTAGAACCTAATCTTCAATAATTAACAGATTTGATTTTCAGTGAACGCTGCTCATTAGTACATCCGCCTGAAACTTTTTGTGTGTTCATTTCCGCGTAATGTGGGCCATAGAGGAGGTGCGCTACAGTCCTCACGCACACAGTCTCTTTTAACTGACCACTTAAAGGTTTTAAACGACTGGCACTTGGTGGAATTGGCTGATCTCAATCTTATGTTGGAAATGTGGAGTTGCTGGGGGAGAACTGCACGTCTTTAAACTCTGTATGATTTGAATAAAACAATTGACAACAAACAAACTTGTAAATTAATATTATAATGTAACGTTAGCTTACCTTATTTTGTTCAGATTTATAACAGTTGCAATAATCCAGTCAAATTTATTTTTACAGATTACTGTAACAAGATATAACAAGTGACAAGTTGAATATAATACGTATGCTTATTATTTATCTGCTAAAATGGATATATTCCAGATAAGTCTCTGGAGTTTTCTACAAAAGCCCACAATCGGTGGAGTCCAACAAATGTTTGTTTATATTTGTCAGTGTCACATGATCTACAGCAACAGTGTCTGACACTGAGTCAACCATTTACTGCATCCCAATGCAGCAATTGGGGGCAAAGAGATGTTTCGAAAACAGCCCTAACTGCACATTTGACCTGGCCAATATGGCGTCCACACAGTAAACCGGTCAATTTAGTGTCTTCCCAACAGTGCCCCGTTAGCACCAGTCCTTGTCCTCCCTGTTCCTGAGACTCCCCGTACCTCTGCCTGTTGGACTGGGCGCTGAATTCAACCCTAGTGTAAAGTGGTAACCATTAGGGACCCCTCCTCCTGTGGCCGATGTCCCATGTGGAGCTGTAGGAGTTGTCCTGTTGTGGCGTCCCATTGCATGGCTGCTAACTGTGTCCCGGAAGTCCTCAGTGTCTTCCCTGTGGGACGTGCCCTGCCTCTGCGGGCTCAGACTGGGGTCCGAGCCGATGCGGGTCACAGGTCTGGGGGACTCCTCCTGGGCCCCCAGTAAACGTTCATGCTCTGAAAGGCCACGGCTGAAGCGGGTCTGGTGTCCCGTGGTGAGGGCAGTAGATGGGAGAGTGGTGGGGGTCTTGTAGGCCACACCAGGACGAGGAGTGAGTGGTGTCTGAGGGAGCTGGCGGCGGCCCCGGCCCGGAGTGGTCAGCCCTGAGGGGAGCGTCCCAGATTTAACAGCACTGCTACTGAGCTGAGGGGGAAAGACACAAGGGTTTGTCTTCACATTCCAATAACCAAGGCACTTCACAACTTTTTATTTGAGATATTATTAAAGGAGCAGGCAGAATTTGTGTCTTGCCAATAAAAAATGGAAAGAATGCAGAACTAATACCAACGAAATGTTTTTGCTTGGCAACTGGCAATTATTTCTTGTTTTCAAAATACAGTATAACTACAGTTATATGAGTATGGTTAAGAGACTTTCCCTGGCAATAGCCCAGTCTTTCTTTTTCTTTCCACATCAACTACAATTTGAATTATTGTGTATCTTTTTACATTTCCCAAAAGAAGCATCAGCTTTGACCGTGCAGTTTGCAACTTTTTTCTTTTAAAAAAAATATTTAATCATTGTGTTTTTTAGTAAAATTATTTGTGAAACTGGACCTCAAGACCTCAACTAGACATTATTAACAAGAATTTTAAATAGATCGGCCCCAGACGGCAAACTATAGCTAACCACATACTTGTATACACAGGAGTGTGCTCCTCTTCAAATTAGGAGATGCCCCCCATTGTTCTACAGGGCTTGTCAACACTAAACAACACTTTACAACATTTATATAGCCTCTCACTGACAACAGATCACTGACAAACAACAGACATCAGTAATTGGTTGCCATTTGCACAGGACCATGCTATCATGCTGATTTTGATCAAACTTGAGTTGTTAAACATTGACCTGTTTGAGGTAAAGGTCTGGGCCGTCTCCAGGTGACGTGGTCCGACTGGGACCGGCCGACCTGGTGTGGCTCAGCTCCCTGCTGCCGTAGCGCTCACAAGAGTAGTACCGCTGCTTCTCTCCGGCCGACGAGTGGTGCCTCCTCTCAACGGGACGACTGCGGTCCCGCTCCCTGGCTCTCTCTCGAGACTCTCCTTCAGCAGACGGCTTACTGAATGAACCTGAGGGAGAGCAAGGGTATGTGGGACATAATGAGTACATTAAGTAGTCAAAGTGACAGATATGAAAATATCTTAGAACTTCTTGTTTTTGACAAGCTAAAGAATCCCCATTTTATGACTGACCTACTATTGTGTTACTGATTTACCTAAAGATGTACCTCAACAAAGAAAACCAGACAGAAAAGAAACTATATACTATTGTCATTTTTTCCTCTGTAATTAGTAATTGTGATATTACATGACTCATTTAATACAATTTTAATTCAGGTGCTTGTATCAGCAAAGTGTGAATGGATGAGTCTGCCGACTCGGGAATTAAAAATGCAATGACAGAGACAAACGTCCATTCTTCACAGTGCAGCTGTCATTTCTCAGTTTAATAGATGTGCAGTTGGCTGCAGGCACTCTGCTGTCTCACCTCAAACCATCCATAAATTTCTGAAGCAGACCTGTCCATTGTGGCCTTTTATCGCAGCTGTAAAGTCCAGCTGGTGCCTCGGCTGTGAAACAAACACACTGCTACCAGCTCCAGAAGCTAATGGCTAAAGCATACAGAGCCAGAGTATGTCAGAGAGAGATTCTGAAAGTAAATCAGTAAAAGCATTTAAACCTATAAGTAGAGTTTACAAATGCAATAAATAAAACAGAACTGAACAGGGGGGGGGGGGGGGGTCCTACTATTACAGATATTAGCCTTACATTTACATTTGATATGCTTAGCAGAGCCCATTATTCTGATTTCCTTTAATCGGATGAGAAAGCCTGACATGTGAAATCCTATCAAGAATGTATGTAGCTACGTCAGGACGTCCCAGTGATGTTGCAGAAGGCTGCTCTGCTGTGTCCTTCTATGAGCAGGCCCTGCTCTCAGAGGGTTTCATCTACAGACTGTGCTGTGACCTCTTATCAGCCCAGAGTCATCTGATTAAAGCTCAGCCTTCTGACCTCTAAATACTTTTAGATATATGATCTAAGAGATTAGCTTTCTTTTCAGGTAAAATGTTAATGTCTTTAATTACAATTAACTGTTGTTAAGTTCAATCTCATTACATTCAGCCAAACCAATTCCTGAATACAGAAATGTCTACAGTCCTAAAACAAAAAAACAAATCTTAACTGACACTGGCAGCTTCCAGACAATAGAGAGAATAGGTTAGAGGTTGATTTATAAGCATGCTTGTGGTTGTAAGGAAGGTGGAAGATTGTGGCCCAGGTGATTTAAATCGACTCTTTAACCAAAGAGTGTATGATTATGACGAGGCAAAAGAAGGGCTTACTCATAGTTTTATTATCATTCATTCATTTCTTTACCACTTTACAGGCCACTGGGCTGGAGCATATCCCAGCTGTTTTGGTCATGAGGTTGGGTACTCTTGAGTACAGGAAATAACCACTGTCACATTCAAAAAACACTGCCAGAGGTATATATGCTGATGAGATTAGTTTGGCAGAGCACAAGGATAGACAAGTGTTGTACTTGAAATGATTAGACCCAAACTAACTCAAAGACACAAAACACTTCTCTCCTGAAGCACACTCAGTGAAGAGAAATAATTAGTCTTAATTATATAATAATAAATCAGATAATAACCTTACGTACCCATTTGCTACGAACATTTTCCATTTTCTAGTGTTGATCCAGAGTTAATCTGTTACTCATCCAGTGGAGCAGTGGCAGCTCTGATGTTTTATTTCTGTGTCTCTTACCAGTGGTGCTGGACGGCTGCACAGTGGCAGCTCTGTCCAGTGACATCTGCTTCTTGTCCTTATCACGGCGGCGGTGGCAGTGGTGGTGGTGATGGTGGTGTCTGTCCTGGGCCTGGTTGGGATGCTGCAGGTCGTACTCCCCCAGAGCCCCCTCCTGCGGATGCTGTGGCGTTAGGGAGGTGGCTGACCGCCTGATGGGGCTGAGGTCTACAATGGGCTAAAGGGGCAATTGGACAAGGTCAGTTAAGATTAGAAATGTACTGCTGCACCAATGGCCAGGTTTGTTCCACTCAAAAACCACTGTCACTGCATAAAAACACAACACACACATGGAAACCTTTTGGCTGAAGAGTTACATTCAGCCCATTCTTCACAGGGCAAAAGTGTTAGAAATTATGGAAAAGAATGAACATAAAATCAAAAAAGAAACAAAAACTACAGGTTATTTACAAAACTTACAAGTGAGGTGCAGACAATTAGTTTTTATATAAAATTAATGACGTATATAAAATATTTTTTCCGGCTTGAATTTTCCGGTATTTTGTAAATGTGTTTTTATAATAAACAGGACGAGTGAAAATTTGATTGAACACTTATTGTGTGGTCTATAAAACATATTTCTTCAATATATGCTGCTTACAAATGGCCCACATTTTGAATTTTATTACTGTTTTGTTCGCACCTTCACCTGATTCTTTTCAACTGACCAAAAGAACTACAAGCAAACTGACGAGATGGGAAAAAGCAACAGCAGCTTAAATGGTTAAATTGATGGATTTACATGTTTGTACATATCCTACAGTAAAACTCTTCATAAGTCTCATGTTTGGCCCATCTCACAGTGTTGTCTGTAGCTCCAGTCAGACACAAGTCAACCACACACTCAAAGATACTTACATAACTACATTAGTCAATCAAATATTAATCAATATGCAGTCTTAAAATCTGCTTTCGTTAGCTCTGTGATGGTCCAAATAAAAACATGTGCATTTAAGAAGTGAAAGGGAGAGCGTTTAATTTGAACAGATGTTAAGACTGAATTCAAATACAATAAAACTCAAGTTAGGTACTTTTTTTGTTAAAAAGAAAAGAAAAAAGTTAGTTCAAAGCAAGAAAGCAGCATCATCACTGTCTCTGCCTTGTTTTAAACGCCACAAGTCACAGAACTACACACTAAGGCACCACTACCAACCCAGTCTCTTCAAACAATCTGTGAAAGTTCTCTGATGCAAAGATATTAGCATTTTGCACTTCTAACTATAGAGCATGTCTACTTTCATGTGTTAGTTTACACTGCTCTTTGGGGAGGGATTATAAACCTGAAGGCCAAAACTGATCAGTGGAATACTTTTATTTTGATAGTGTGGTCATGTGGGAGTTAGCTTAGTTGAATGGCATCATGGTACAGATTTACTAAGAATTGTGTGTTTTTGTGTGACTAACTGCGTGGCAGGGAATAAATGTGAGTGCTTAAAGGGATCTCAGGGGGTACGTAAGATGAAAGAAAAAAATAGAATCTGTGAAAAGTTAATATATTTATAATTGAATTTATTCCCTGTAAGCCAAATATGTTTTATTATCCTTGAAAGGATTTAAATCCCCAAACTCACAGCCAAACTCAAGAGCACATCGATGTGCACCCAGGTCCATAGGGGTTCTAAACACACTGACGCTTCTCTGAGGCTGAGAGCTGATAGCCTCATACTACCACAACTGACCAGGTATCAGCTCTAAAAGGTCCTCATTTTGTGAAGAAGCTGGTCTGGACAGGACAGAAACTTGGTAAAAACTATCACTGTCACTGACTGTAGCTGTGATAATACCCTTCACACACTGTATGTGTCTCTTGAAGAGTTTGACAGATGATGTTAAGAAGAAAAGGCACGCGTTACAGAGTTATGCTGCGCTCATATGCACTCCGTGAAATTAAGCACTATCATCATACGCATTGTTTACTTACAAAATAAATCTATTATGTAGCCTTTATAGCAACACACCTTCCAAGACATCTTCTTTCTGTGCTCCCTCTGTGTTCAACATTAAGTCAGAGTTTTCAGTTGTATTTTAGAGCTAAGGAGCAGATTTACCATAAATTAAGTTATGGGTTAGTAACGTTTGAAATAAGTGTTTTTCAGTTACAAAGTTCAAAATGATTCACTGATGCCACAGCTTTGTTTTTATCCTCTTGTGCCCAAATGAAAATACTTTGTGCTCGTGGGGGGGTGCAAAAAAAATGACATAGGGGTTACATCATTGAAAAAGTTTGAGAACCGCTGCTCTACAGCGTGAAATGGGAACTTTCACAAATAAGGCAGCCACTATCATCTGTGTCCAAGCCTTTTCTGAAATAAAGAGCACTGTGGACAGTGTTAAATCTGAGAAGCACTATTAGTCACACACACTCTTAACCACCTTGCTCCCAGTGTCTGTGACACTGGTGTATGAATGTGTGTGTGAATGGGTGAATGGAAGCTTGATGTAAAGCTCTTTGAGTGCCTAGTAGGAGAAAAATCGCTGTATAAAATCCATGCCATTTACCATGGCAAGAAATTGGTCCGGTTTAACTTTTTTTTTAAAAAAAGAGAAGAAAAAGGAAAGCAAGAAAGGTTCCTCTGCTGCTGTTGGGGGTAAATGGTGTCTGAGAAAGGAGGCAAAAAGAAAATTGGGTAGTGGAGTTTAATGATTATTGAAAGGACCTGGATTTTATTTTTCCTTTGAGTATTTGTAAATGTTGACTATTAAGTATGTGATGTACACATATTTTTTCTATGTATCTCAGGAATTGGAACATCTTGGAGCATCTTATTTTCAGAGACTGGGTTGCCTCTTTACTCACACACACACACCTTCTACCAAGGTTTAGTACTGCAGTGGTGTTGACATCCCATAGACTCACACACTATATTCCAAGGATGAATTATGTTTGTATGTATGTACAGTATGTAATGAGTTTATTAATGTTAATGTTTTGTTTGTGATAGCAGAAGGGTTGGCACTGAGACAAAACACATGACAGCACAAAAAACACAAGAGAAAGAAAAGAGGAGGAGGAGAATACAACAGAAGATCAGAGAAGAGCTGACAGTGGTGGGGCGACAGGTGGTACATACTGCCAGCTGGGTCCCGGGGACGTGACGGGGGTGGCTCCGCTATGAGACGGGACAGACCAGAGGGAGGTGCACAACATTAGCATCAATTTACAAATAAGACAAGAGAGGAGAGATAATGCGTGAGGCTGGTGGCATTTTACAATGGAAGGACTAACCCTTACCACTTTTATGGTTGTATCATTATAAAAGAAACCCTTTCAAAGAAGTTTAAGGGTAAAGATGTTTTGTCCCTCATCCAAGGGACTTAGAATTTCGGAAAACAACCTCCTAACTCGGATACTCTGATTTCCAGAGGACCGCATGAAAGCAGCATATGCATTCTTTGGAACCTTTTCTTGATTATGTCCTGGATGACAGAGAACCTCCACAGACATATCAGTATAGTCATTGTCACTGTTCCCTTGTAGTAACAGTTGAGGCACATCAGTCAAAACTATGCTTTCATTGGAGTCAGATTATCTCAAACTAAGATTCTTGCCTTTGTCCATCATGGAAAATTTATATTTTAAAGATCAAAGTTTCTTCTTCCTACAACCGCACAAAAGGACAAACTGAGCACTGCTAGAGGAGAAGAACACTCATGTTTCTTTTTAGCACACACTCTTACTGACGGTTGAGGGCATGTATGAACTAAACTGGTTTTGTAAAAGAAAATTTAAGTGAAATCAGCATCAGAAGGCTTGTCCCTATTGTTGCAAGGCAATGATAGCTGTCCCAAGAGCCCAAAGATTACTAGGCATACCTTTAAAGAGTGCCATAGTTTAATTATGCCAAGACCATTTGAAGATGAGTCAGGTGATGATTTTCTTGTTAAGTAGGAGAACTGTGTGTAATTCAATAGGCTGTATATATATATTCATATATGTATGAAGGTGCAGATGAACAATCAGATGTGCCACTCAAGTCTGATAAAAGGCTCTTCTGGTTTACAACAACACAGGAAGTTCACAAGTCACACATCAAAAATGTGAAGACAGTACATGGATAAATAGACTGCAGTGATCATATTCACAATACCACCAGCTTTATTGTGTAGAAAGACAGAGACAAAGCAACACCAGGAGAAGCATGTGTGTGTAGCAGAAGAGACAGACAAACAGATGACAGACAGATACATCAAAATGATTTAGACATCGACAGAACATACAAGAGCAGCTACTGGAAGTCACTAAGACACAGGAAGAAAGTCATTAACAGGACAATCACATTACATTCTGCAACACTACTCTCAGGTTCCACTGTCCTAAAAATACAATATCCAGTGTCTAGACCGAGTCTAGACACTGGATATTGTATTTTTTATGTGAAGTATCAACATATCATTCCTTTTTCATTACATTTCATTTGTACGTATTACATTACATTGACCTCATCTTTTTGACTGCACTTATTCATTCACTTAATTTTATGGCATGTGCATTTTGTCATCTATCTTAGTCTGATGTAAATAATGATAGAAAGTGGGTGTATCTACAAATCCGTACAAAACTGTTTTACTATGCTGTATTCTGCCCTGGTTTAGTCCAAGTAAAGTACAATTGACAGTACAGTTATGAGTGTTTTGAATGGGTATACAGTAATGAGTAATAAAACTACCTCGTGTTAACAAATGTAAATATATTTTGTTAGAATTCTGTTATACTCCTGCAAATACAATTACTGAATTTATATAAAAACAAAAATGAGAACGTATTTAACATTAATCAGCCTGGTGTTGGCATTGGGGTTTAGATTAAATTAGTCAGAAATGCCTTACTAATGGATTTAACAATAATTGTAATGGACTACTTTCTAACAGTATTAACAAAATTCAGGATGTGTGAGCTAACGTCTCATGTACTGTACTGTAATAGAACTTATGAGGAGAAAGAGAAAGCTAAGAACCTCTACTCTGTTTCTCCTCCATCTTTGTGTTTGACGCTGTTGTCCCTTTGTTAATGAATACATCATTTACCCGCACATTCCTGTTGGTGAGTAAGCTGACAGAGATCGTAGGGGCAGCAAGAGGCAGACATATTATGCGACAATTCTTTACACTACTTGATATCTGTCGCAGCTCGTCTTTGGTCGAGCAACGGTTCTATCCTTCATCTATGTCCCTGGCTCAGTGTAAGACATACAACCACCATTTTTGCACTACGATGACCAAATTTTCCCACGATTGCACGTCTTTTGTCTGGGTGATATACTCATACAGTGTAGACCCAGCTTTAGGAGAAGGCAGTGAGGAGCTTACGTAGTACTCGGCATTGAGTCGTGGCAGAGAAGCAGCTCTGTGGCCTTCAAGGATGGGATACCCCTCTGAGTCCGACGTGTTCTCCACCTGCTTCATCTCAACCAGTTCCTACAACATCAGAAAGAAAAAGTAAGCTAGTGTTTGTAGAATGTGGTGTTTTGGGAGGTTTGTTAATACCTGAGGTCTGCTGGAGCATGGCACATCTTCAGACTGGCCCCGTTGCAGTTTCCTCCTGACTTTGGGCCTCTGTGCTTCCTGAGAAACATCTCCAGACTGGGAGTGTTGGATGCCACTCCTCTGGTTTGGTCTGCAACAGCACAAAACAATCACTAAAATTTCTACTCACTAAAACAGACTACACACAGGTTTCATTCATCTTAGTATATGTATCACTCATTGGTACAGCTTGTTGCCTTCAAATCCACCATTTCCTTAACTGGAAGATTTTCTCTGCCGAAAGGCTTGGTCAGTGTGTGACAAGTCAGCCCCCTAGTGTCAAGGACATACTGTTGTGTGGAGATCAGTTAGCCAACGGCCCTGATCAATCCGGTATGGAAGTTATGTTAATGATTCACATATTGGATTTGGCAAAAGTTTTACATCAGATAATAATAATTATCTGATTATTATTATTACATCAGATGGCCTTACTGACACAACCCTCTCTATTTATCCGAAGGGCTCTTTTATTATTTCACAAATTAGGGCTCCTGACTAACTTTTTTATCACCGCCCCAGTATCGTTCTGAAAGCCAGTTCCAACAAATCTCAACTGTTCCCATATTTATTGAAAATAAATCTAAAATGGGGGGTGCAAGGGCTCAGTGGTGGAGCGGTTGTCCCTCAACCGGAAGGTTGGTGGTAACAGTGTAAGCTAAATGAATAAATGTAATGTAAAAATAATTTTTTGTCCATCTAATCCACATTCCAGCAATGCACTGCATGCATTTTAAACAGTTTCTGCAAAAATTATGAAAGCTTCTATTTGAGTATTGTATAAAAAATGTATATACCTGTAGCCTTAACAGCAAATTAACTTAAAGCCATGTGTTTTCACATCTCATTTGTAAACCTTAAAGTAATTATCATTTCCATAATGTTCAAGCACCACAACAGTTGCAATAGTGCTTGTGTATTTTACAAAGTCACCAGATTTGTTGGAATATCTGGTTAATATCTTTAAAAACAAGGAAAGGATGCCCCTTTATCTCACTCACATGGTGTCCCTGTTGCTCGTTGTTGTTGTATCTGTGATAGTTATTGTAGTGTTGGCGCTGCTTGTGGTAGGTGGGGGCTCCAGTTTTGTTTCAGGCACAGGATGAGGAGGGAAGGGCTGTTTGGGACTGGGGGTCCGCGGCTCCATTTCTGCCATGTGAGCAAATGCCAGCACAGGCCGAAACAGAACACCCAGCTTACACTGCAGAACAGAGCAGATACAATAATTGCACCCAAACTCAACGGTAAATATCATTACCTCTGAATTGCGTGTCTTTCCTCATAGTTTGAACATGGGACCTCATTCCATCATTTCTTATTGAGTTACTTTTCCCTGGTTTAAATCCTTGTGTCCTGTTGCTTCACTGTGCAGCCTCCAAACACTCACCTGAGGCCCTGTGGGATGCAGCATCTGGAGTTTCTTGGCCTTGTTCTGTTTGTAGTGGTCAAAAATCATGAGAGCAGCGTAGACTTTCCCCACAGTCAGCTCGTTGTCTGCAAAAGGGGAAAAAATGATACCAATGTCCAGAAGATGGCAGCATAGGATCATTATTAGCTCAGTTTAGAGGGAACCTGAGCTTGTCTAATCATAAATGAATGAAATGTAATGAAGCCTTGCGCTAAGTATGTCGCTGTTCCTTACTCCATAGAAGAGGTTATAGAGTAAGGATATTGGGCAGTGTTTTAAATCATTTTAGGGACTCAGTAGCCAGTATCACAGTAACATTTACGATGACAGGTATGATCCACATCATTTAAGTTTATATGCTCACAAAGATAAAAGAGAAAGCACTGAAGAACTAATTCTATCTCATTTCTTTGCTGAAGTGAGAATATCAGTTATCTCTTGTGGCAACCACTGGATCATTATTTTTCTCAGCAATTCAATGTTTTCAGAGCCACAAAATCTTAACTCATTATTCCGGAGTCTGTAACAGGAAACTAACTACTCTTCATTCATTCATTTATGTTCTACCGCTAAGTCCTGTTAGGGGACGCGGGTGACTGGAGCTTTGGACCTTATTGGTTGGACACCCTGCTTAAGTCCAAGTGACTTACATTTGTGTGGTGTGACGAGCAGGTCCACAGTCTTCTGAGAGAGGTTTGGCCAGACTTTGTTAATCTCCCTGCGGAGTTCTGCGTCACAGAGATGCTGAGCCAGGACGCCTAAGGACAAGAGCACCAACTCACAGCATGAGAACAAAAGGAACGGACCAGAAAGATAAGCTCTGATAGGCTAACCTGACGCCAGTTTGATCTCTAGTGCTGTCCGGATCAGGGCCATCAGTGTTGACGTGAAGTGGACTGTGTTGTCCTCGCTGATGGGCATGTTCATTCTTACCAGACGCTGAGGAAGACATAGTGCAAGCTTGACACATGAAATGTAATTTTGAGACATGAAACAAATACCAATCTCCCAAATTTAATATTACATCTATGTAGTTTGTTGTTGTCTGTAGTTTGTTTAAAGTCATATTCCAGGAATTTTTGGATAGTGTTTTTCTTGATGCATATGCTACAAACACTGGACTCTCCATTATCTTTCTGGGTGAACCTGGCCTTTGTGCATAACAAAATATTACCAGGGCAGTATTTATTCAGAGCTTTGAATTATTTTATTTTCCTTCTGGGTAATTTTGAATTGACTGAAAAAAAGACTAGGGCGGAAACGATTCATTGAATAAATTGAGTAATTTGATTAGAAAAATCCTTTGATTATACATAATTCAGGCAGGCACATCCACCCATGCCTGTGGCAGCTAAAGCCATTTTCAAACATTCACCTCATACTCTCTGTAGCTGTTTGAACTTTACGTTTGATTGTTTGATTAAGGTCCTTACATCTTGTGACATTATAGTTGGTCTGTTTATTAAATGTTCTTTTTTTGTTTTAACAAACATCTTTACTCCTCCTGTAGAATTTTGACCAGTGAATACTGTAGTGTACTGAACTTTATACATGTTACAATTGCGTCAGAGGAGTTGTTTTTTGTGTGGGTCCATTTGGTACTTGTTGATTCGTTTAACCTAATTACATTTGAATAAGAAAATTGTATTAATAAAAATTAAGAGGAGCATTAAGAGAATACTGGAGGCTGAACTATAGATAAGTTGCAACAGTTTTGATGACAAGAGGCGAGCTAAACAGAGGTGCTACTTCTTGCTTGCCCTTTTTCTAGCAATGTTACTGTATTTGTTCACAACACAGCTCGTTGTAAATTTGCTGCAATGTTACTAGGGCTTGTCCAGAACAGATAAACTGGGAAATCAGTTCTGGCTCTTTTCACACATGGCACTAAAAAGCAGGAAAATTGCTGGAAAGACTGAACGTGTGAAAAGGGCTTTAGATTCATGCGCCTGCCTCTATTTTAAAAAGTGAGAAGTGGAGACGGCTAAAGAACTCATTAGTGTGCTCTGTGATAACATTGTAGGGATGTCAATAACTGCTAAAAATTAACTACAGATTATTTACAAAGCTCTTCTCTGGGAACTTCCTTATTATCACTTGTTTGCTCAAAATAACATTCTGCAAGATATAATGACTTAGTTTTGGAAACTGGACATAAATACGTCCCTCCTTGAACCGCTCCTTTATTGTTGTGGAGGGGTTTGAGTACCCAAATGATTCCTTGGTTGTGCGGGGCTACATGCCCCTGGTCAGGTCTTCCAAAGCAAACAAGTTCTAGGTGACGGGTCAGACTAAAAGTGGTTCAAAAGCCTTTTATGAAGAAAATAAAAACACAAACTGTGACATCGCCTGGCTTGTCACAGTCAGGGCCCCACCCTGGAGCCAGGCCCGGGGTTGGGGCCAAGTCTCTGCCCACAGGGCCCAGACCGGCTCGGCCCGAAAGAGCAACGTGGGACTAACCTCCCATGGACCCATAACTTGCGGGAGGAACCAAGGCATGGGCAATGACAGTGACACCTGGAAGGGCGTGATTGGGAGGAACAACCCTCATGATCTGAACCCGAGCGATGTTCTGGTATTGGTCTTCTGTGCTAGTCACGTTTGTCTATAACACCATGTTCAAGCATAAGGGTGTCCATCAGTGCACGTGGCACCAGGACGTCTTAGGCTGGAGGTTCGATGAACAACTTTGTGATCGCTTTGTTTAACCTCCAACTGTATGTCTTGGAGGAAGCAGACTCGGTAGACCCAAAGGTATTGTGAGGGTCTGATGGAAACATTTGGCATCACCCCCTATATGAGAGATCTTCAACTCCCACCTCCAGGAGAGCTTTGACCAGATCCCGAGAGGGGCTGGAGACATGACCAATGGCCGATAGTTAAACCTCGGATTCAGGAGGGACAATGCGGTTTTCATCCAGGTTGTTTAACACTGGACTAGATGTATACTCTTTCCAGTGTGTTGAGGGGTGCATGGATTTGGATAAGGAATTTGACCGTGTCTCCCCCTAAAGAGTTGGAGGAAGTGTCTAGAAAGAGGGAAGTCTGGACGTCTCTGCTTAGACTGCTGCCCCCGTGACCCGGCCCCAGATATGTGAAAGAAGATGGATGGATGGACATAAATACAAAAGACTGGAAAAAAGTTTTATTCTTTAATGTTCCTCACAGAATATTATTCAAAATCTCCAAATTTTTGGCTTTTTTCTGACTGTTTCCTATCATTTAGTGGATGTTTTATTCTAGAAGCCATGTTGGCACATTTATGGGCTGAATGGTGGTTAATTGGTGAAGTTAAATGTCCCAAAGTAAATGAATGTGAGAGTCAATGGATGTCTGTCAGTGTTAGCCCCGCGATTAACAGGCAGTTGCCAAGGGTGTACCCTTGTCTAACACCTTCGCAACTTGGAAAGGATAAGCAAACAAAAATAAATTAATGAATTGTGTGGGAATTTGGAATAAAAACTACTGTGAAACTAAATTACTGGTAAGAAATTGCTCTGCTCATCTACAGCCACACTGCTCTCAGGTTTTCAATTGAATGTTGTATACTGTATCCTGGACTGAACATGCTTCAGTATGTGTGTGCTGTGTGTGCTGCATGTGCAACCAGCTCGGGATACACAAGGACAAGTCTTATATCAGGCTTTAAAGTTAGGGAAGGATATTTATGGTTGCATTGGAATATGGACTGACAAGGCTTAAACAATGTTGTGTTTGTGAGATTGTGTTATTATTAAGTACGTGATTGAAATGCTGAGGATCTTGTTATAATTATATATAATATGTTCTAACTACCCAAATAGCCATCAATAAATATTTTTATATGCCAAGCTTTTTTCTTTTTTATGAGACCATTTATAAGATTATCCAATTGTCTTTATGTCAGAGCTGTATCAGAGACTGATGTTTGTTCTTCTCTTATTAAATCATAAATAAATGGATAAATGCTGCTCCTGTTTTGCTGCTGTTTGTGTTAGTGCTACTGCTGTTGCTATGAGACTAGTGCAAATCCCCTCAAATAGCTGTACACTTGTGTTAAAGGCTAGAATATGATTAAGTAGTGGTGCGTGTGAGTGTGTTAGTGCCCTAAGCTCTTGTGCTGTGGGGAACATGCACAGGCACATTCCGCTTCAAAATAAGGTAAACAGCTCTGGCATCACACCATAAAATCCATTTTGTAATGCTTATTGCTGCGTGACAAAAATATGTCCCTTTTTGAATGTGCACACAGTCTCTTTAAATATTACAATACAATACTCACAATACAATATGAGGAACATTGAATATTGCAGTGATTGTATTTAATTTTGTAGTACAACAGATTAACTTCCACTAGTCACACTGAAGATACTGAACTTTAAATCTGGGTAAGTAGCATTATAATAAATAGGATTTATTATTTATTATTATTATAGATTTTTACCTAACACCAGGTTTAATCTAGTGAATTGGTTTTAAGAATGATGACGTGTCAAGATCAGGGATGAAAGCCGGGGGTTCAGTGGGGGTACATCGTACAGTGAAGAGAAGACAGGATGAGCTGCATGTCCAGGGTGGCTAATCGGGAGAACTGTGAAAAGACCTGGTTGGCCGGTCTGTTTAGCGATAACACAACAGGGCCATCAGGGAATCAAAACAAATGCTCTGTGCAGCCTTTGCAAAGCCAAAACAACACTCAATGAACAAGTTTCATTCCTTAAGCACTCTCACCACTTGCCATGACGTTTGTGATGTTGGTGCCACTCACAATGGCCAGTTGAAATAACATTATCTAAAAGGACCCAGAATAATAGGAATTTCATCTGTTTTGACTATAAGTTTATGGGTAAGGACCCCCAGACCCCCCTGCTGTTCTGTCCCACATACTTGTGCCTGACTATACATCCATAACTGTTATCATGCTTCTTTTGGAGACTTGGCGCTTGGCTAATGAACTGCTCAGACTTTACATCTCTAACCTTAAAATTGTATTGTTTTTTTTATATCACATAACGTTTTTAGTTACCCATATGTAAGCCAACCATAAAGAGATGAGACAAATGAGACCTTAACTGATTAAAACTGTTCTATAAACCTGTAGGCTCATTTTATTGTTCAGAATTTGGGCTGGTTTTGCTGGGAAATCAAAAACTTGTAAAACTGGGATGCTAACCAACTAACAGGAAATAAGTTACTGTCTTGATTAGCTACTTTCAAAGCACAAGTAAATTATGATCCTGATGTCCGAGTCTGATAAATTTGCTGTCCTGGCTTTTTAAATTATTCATTCATTCATTTTCTACCACTTCGTCTCGTTAGTGGTCACGGGTGGCTGGAGCCTATCCCAGGGGGCTTGGGCCTTAGGCGGGGCACAGCCTGGACAATGGCCAGTTAGTTGTCTTAGTTGTGATCCAAAGTACAACATACATACATAGCACTTGACTAAATTCAATATATTTTAGGGCATTTGGCAAGGAGTACTGCCCTACTTCAGTGGTGACCACAAGACTTTACTAAACAGACGGTGTCTGAAGGATGTGGAAAAGAGTATAAAACATTATTTTACTCACTGTCCGCATGTGTCCACACAGAAAAGGTGGCAAAAGACTACAGCTAAACCCTGCTGCAGAGCAGAATTTTGATGAATAATCTAGAGTCTCCAAGGGGACTCCTAAGAGGACAGATGACCCTTGATTTTTTCCCTGGAGTTGTGCTCCCAACTACTAGTCCTATTAGTCGCCCTCTTATCTCCCATGTCTCAGAAGTTCTCTTTACTGCTGGGTCAGCCCTGAAGAGTCAAATATAATTTACTCTCAATAAAGTTTCTCAAAAAATAAACTTTCACAAGTGTAACTTTCCAAACCTTCTCTGTTAACATTATGCCAGTAAATGTCAAAGTCCTGTGACCGTCTGTCTAAGGCTTCGGTGAGTCAGTGGTGCACGTATGAGCATGCACCAGCGAGAACAAGCAGGACACTGACTGCAGTTTCTCTAACGGCAACTTGTGTCAGTAACTGTCAGAAAGCTACGCAATGACCCATTTAATACATAATGTACTTTATTATGGTCAATAAATTTAACGTAAATGTAAATGATGTCACATGATGTATTCAATGTCACGGATGTAAAGCTACTATATCTATAAAAACATGCTTTTACTTCTTTAAAGTTGTCTTACCTTTTTTATTTTAGGCATAATATTGATTAAAATAAATATCTTCAGTGAAGGATTAATAAGGGCTGGTCTTAGACAAGAAATTCCCAGGCTGAAAATAAGTCCCACTGGACCCTGTGCATGTCTATGGTCAAAAATACACTTAGCCTAATAAAGCTGCCACAGTAGCATTTATTGATAGAGGAAAAGACGTTACAAAGTGTAAACATTTGTTGAAATTGGAATCTGAGTCTCAGACCCATTGGCCTTAACCTGTCTTCATCCTGAACCCCTTTGTTTTGATCTTTACATGCTTCCTCTGGGCCAGTTAAATCGCAGTAACAATCGACCTACCACAACTATGCAGATGATAATCAGATCTCACTGACAGCTAGCGACAATGGGTCAATGGACACTCAATCACTGACTCCAAATCTGGGGGTAAAAATGGACTCAGAATTAAATTAAAACAGCCCCAATAAAGCAATAACATCAACAGCTTTTTACAATCTCAAAAACATTGCCAGGGTACTACATGAAGAATCAAGAGTATTGTGTCTAAACCAGACTTAGACAGACTTATCCATTTATCTCCAGCAGTTTAGACTACTGCAATGATCTGCTCACTGGACTCACTAAGCGAGCTGTAAGTACAGCTGCAGTACAAACAGAACGCTGCTGCTCGAGGCCTGACCAGGACCAGAAAGTCTGACCATATTAGTCCTGTCCTTAGGTACTGGCTTCCTGTCTCTCAGAGGATAAAGTTTAATGCAGCTCTGCTGGAGTATAAGGCCCTCCATGGTTTAGCACTAAATTACATCTCTGACATGTTTGTTCCATATGAACCATCTGAGACTCTGAGGACCTAAAGGACAGGTCTCCTGCTAGTGCCCAGGGTCAGGAGTGTTTCAGTTTTATGCAGCTAAAATCTGGAACAGTTTTCCAGAAGGTGAGGCCTCTACTCTGACAATGTTCAAGTCCCGACAGTTCGGTTTAACTGTGCATGACAACTAAAAGTATTTTATCTCTTCTCTTTAAGATTAGTTATAATTGATACATTTTATTTAATTTTTATTAATTTTATTAATAATTGTTGTATTTGTGTTTTAAACCTGTCTTTCTTCTTTTGTAAAGCACTCTGAATTGCTGTATGTATGAATTGTGCTATATAAATAAACTTGCCTTGCCTAAAACATCCAGTTATCTCCTTATAAATGTTTCAAGGTCATTTTAATTGCCCACAATTGGTGCCTCCTGCAAGACAACACTCCGTTTAGCTAGCTTGCTTTCAACTATATGCATTGGGTGTCATGGCTGCTCGTTACCACACCTGAGCAACCAGCCACTCCTGTACTGCACACCTGTAAACTATTACAGTCTGGCAGGTGTATAAGCAACCAACAAACAACTTCTGTTGCCAGATTGTTCTTCTACTTCCAGACGAACACATCCAGTGTCACCTGTTCCTGCTTCAACCTTCTGCCTGTTCAGCCTTCTGCCTGTTCCTGCTTTGCCTGCTACCTGGTCCTGGTCCCCTGGTTCTGTCGCCTGTTCTACTGGACCAATCCTGTGTCCTGATCCGGCTGCCTGTTTTGGCTAACTATTTCCCGGGTCTTCTGTACTCATCTCCTGTGCCGGCTTGTCGCTGTGCATTGATGGCCATTCTTCGTTCCAAACACGTTCAGTAATCCACACCTTTCATTGACTCAGGGCTGGTCATGCAGTTGTGGGTCTCACGGGAGCTTCTTCCACAACCAATCTCCACTAGTGCTCTGGACGGACATCTCTTGGGCACGGTCACACACCAAACGATTCCCATTTTGCTGCGGATGTCTGGCAATCACCAAGAGACATTGAGTTTCCATATTATTTCAAGCCCGCAGATTCCCCTCCTTCCCCTTGGTTAAGACGGCACAACCCCCACATCGATTAGACCACAGGAGCCATTCTGAAGTGGGGCTCTCCTTGCCAGTCCGTCTGTCTGATGTCTGCTAACTTCTCCCAGAGACCTCTGGAGGTAGCCCCCACTCTTTTATTGACAGTGCCTCCTGAGTACTCTGATTTTGCGGAGGTGTTCAACAACGCCAAGGTCACTTTTCTGCCACTTCACCGCCCTTATGTGCAATAGACCTGTTACCTGGTACGTCACCCCCGAAGGGACGCCTGTATTCCTTGATGGAAAAGGTGGCAATGGAGACGTAAATCAGCAACTCCCTTCCGATGGAAGTGCTCCAGTGGGTCACTCATCCAGACTCACCTGCCATCCGGGTGTGAAGAGGATAGTGGATTTCCGGAGTCAAAGGTTCTGGTGATCGACATTGTAAGAGGATGTGAGGGAATCTATGGGAATGTGCTCTGTCTGCAACCAGCACAAGACGTCACGTCAAGCCCCGGCCGGTCTTCTTCAGCCTTTCCTGGTCTCGCATCGTCCCTGGTCCCTTGACTTTGTTTCAGGATTACCTCCCTCCAAGGGCAACACGATGGTGCTCACCATTGTCGACCACTTCTCCAAGTGGGCCCACTTCATCCCCTTACCCAACCTTCTCTCGGCAAAGGACACGGCAGTTTCATGGTCTCCCCTGGACATTGTCTCAGACCGAGGTCCTCAGTTCACCTCTTCTTACTGAGTTCTGTTCTCTCCTTGGAGCGTCAGTTAGCCTGATATCTGGGTTCCGTCCCTAGAGCAACGCACAGACGGAGAGGGTGAATCAGGAGTTGGAGACTGATTTGCGCTGTGTCATCTTGCAGGAGCCCTCATCGTGGTCCCACCACCTGCTGTGGATCGAGTATGCACACTCACCAGCACAGCCATGGGGCTCTCTCCATTCCAGTGTGCCTATGGCTTCCAGGCCCCCTTTTTCCCCAACCAGGAGCAAGAATCCAGAGTTCCTTCGGTCCAGGCATTCATCCGGCGGTGTAAGATGACCTGGACCAGGGCCCAGACTGCTCTTCTCTGCAACACCAGCCAGTACGAGATAGGGACCAATTGTCACCATACCCTGGCCCCAAGGTATGGTCCAGGGCAGAGAAGGGTGGCTGTCCACCAAGGACCTTCCGTTGAGGGTCATATCACGCAAGGCTCCAAGGTTTATCGAACCATTTGCTATTCAGTGTGTTATCAACCCCTCCACTGTACGGCTAAAGCTCCCCCGGATCATGAAAATACATCCCACATTTCATGTGTCCAAGGTCAAGACAGTGCAAGAGAGTCTGCTTATGTTGTAAATAACTATGTATATAGTTAAAAATACTTTCACTCCTTGTTCAGATACATGTGGAGCTACTCTCTCTCTGAGTAGACAAGTTAAGCTAGTCTATCTTAAAAAAAAAAACTTAACTACAAAACTTTAATACAAAAAAAATATAAAAAAATAGATGATCTCTCAATATTTTTACTGTATGACACATATCAGGGGCCTCCAGAAACGCCTAGCCTATTGGTATGTTAAGCTGGACACCTTGGGATAGCCAAATAGCACTTTTTATTTCATTAAAGCAGGTAACTCTTTATTCAGTCAAAAGCTATGTACTAGCACTAACATCATAGCGTTGTCTTTATTTTATCTATAAGGAATGTTACAGCCTATCGCTTAGATCATTAGTAGAGTTGATGTATGAATCATTCTGACAAGCAGCAGTAGTACTTACTGATATTACGAGTCTGCTTTTTACGCTGTAATGTATAAAGCGACTGGCACAAAGTACATTCAATATTGGGGCGTGGCCAAAGGCTGGTGCAGAATGATTAGCAGGTTGGATCTAACAGCACACATTATTTAGTGGCTAAATTCAGTGCCACCAAACATGCTTTGAGAGGTCTGGGAGTGCTTTCTCCTAGACGTGGTACAGTTCAATTTAAATGGGATTAGCATTTGGACTAACAGCCCCATCTAGTGTGTTTCTGAAGAAAGGCATTGTTTTTTGTTGTTTTATCCACAGTCTAAAAGCTTTTTGCTTTGAGGAATGAACTAAATTGATTGTTTTCTGTTTTGGTAGGAACTCAGCGGATTACAAATATGTACACCCTAAATGTGAACACAAGTTCTTCTGTTTTTGTTAAGCACCTTCAACCCATTGTTATAATGGGCTATAGAAATGAAATTGAATTGAATATGATACACTGATAATAGAGCTGAAAAGAGATGCACTGCTTGAAGATTGAATGTACATTCTTAAATTGACAATTGGAAACAATGTCTATGGAAAAGCCAAATGCAGTGCTCCAGAAGAAGAATGCTGTTAAGTGTGCTGCGGCTCTTTCTGTGTGGTTGTTCATGTCTTTCCCTGTCCATTCTCAAAAGCAGGAGGTATTTTTGGAGATGGAGGCACGTCACACAGAGACATTTGGAACTGGGGCAAAGGCAGCGGTGTTTCTGATGTAATTGTTTTAGACAGCTGAGTGCGGTGTGGAAGCACTAACATCAGGTCAGACTGCTCAGAGGAGACCCCCACACAGCCCCCCTTCAGCGTTGTTCACACACTGTTCAAACGGCAGGTGCATCTGACGCATGTTCTTTTTGATTTTAGTCAAAGCTCACTTTTGGTGTTGTTTCACTTCATAATACCTCTGTTATATTGATTAAAATTTACAGTGGAATCACATTTTTGTGACTTTTGGTTTTGCATCTTGTTATACAATATCTTTGACTTCTAATGAATCAGTGTGTTCTAGTGACGCAGGCCCTTGTTTTGGTATAGCCCATCTTTATAATGTCATCATTTTACATTCAGCTCAGGCAGGGTATAAGTTCTCTCGTCCAATGACATTCCCTGGAGACAGACTAAATGTAATCTGCCTGTTTCTCATCTTTGTCCTGCTGGTATCTGTTCTGTATAATTTCTCTCACTCTTTTTACAATATATATTTGGGCAGTGGATTATTATTTCATTTAGACACATTTTTTGCTCTGAGCAGTGTGTTCTCTTCAGACATTTAGAACAACCTGCTGCAAGTTAGCAAGGTTACTTTTAACTTATGTGTTTTAAATGTATAGACAATTGTCACCAGATTTAGTATTTGGTCCACTATAAAAGCTCATTAAATTAGTAAAGTTAAAGGTTTTCTGACTTTTTATTTTATTTTGACCTGTTTACTGTATGTCATTTATATGTAACATCTTTATGGTTCACAATAATCAGGAGTGAATCAGTGTCAGCTTTTGGACAACTATCAAGGAAAAGTTTAGACTCTGCTTAAAAAAAATAAGAGACATAAGACAAGCATACTGTAAAACAGGTTTGACTGAACAACCTGAATGAGAGAACAAGGATTTAGTGGAAACGGCAATGTTATAATAAAGTGTATAATCAATAAGATTGTTACAATGGCCATGTTGTTTCTTGAGCCAGATCCTGTAACATGTATCTGTCTAAGGTTGGAGGCTACTTTCTCCTAGCATCGCTAGCTACATAATTTTATACTGTCATGCCTCAATCTTTCTCAATTTTGAACATTTTGGTGATTACCTTCAGCTTAATGTACTCTAACTTTATTTTTGATGACAATCAATTCCTTTGTACATTGTTTCTACAGTCTAGCATTGACGTGCAACTATAACAAATAATACGATTTAATACCTCTATTGTTTTCTCCCAATTAAATTTGCAAACAAATGGAATTGTTGGCCTTGAATGTAGAAATAGCAAAGTCCCTTTCTATTGTCGTTGTTGGTTGTTACAGGCCTCCTTCAGCTTCAAAAGCGGCACAATATTCAATAAAGGATTTTTTGGCTAAATTGAGTTACACCAAACTACTTATGGCAGGAGATTTGAACTGGGACTGGTTAAATTCAAGTTCTGATGAATTTAAAAAGTTTTGTGACTCTAATAATCTTACTCAGTTAGTCCATCTACCCATTAGACCTAATCTTAAGAATCCACAAAAGTCTACTTTGATTGATTTGATTTTAACAAATGTGCCTCATAAGTTCTCTTCTCTGGGTGTCTTCTGTAATGATTTAAGTGATCACTGTGTTGTTGCTGCCTGTCGAAATACTAAAATTCAAAAATGTAAACCACGAGAGGAATCTTAAACATTTTAATGAACAAGCTTTTCATCATGATTTGTCAATGGTGAAATGGGAAAATATAGGGTTATTACCAGATGTAGAGACAGCTTTGACATTTTTTAAGGAAAGTTTTCTGCAAATTGTAAACAAACATGCACCTTTTAGGAAATGTAGAGTGAAAGGGCGAGAAAATCCCTGGTTTTCACAAGAACTGACAGATATCATACATGAGCGTAACAGCGCATGGGCCAAGGCAAGAAAAAACGGATTCTTCCATTGATTGGTCTATTTTCAAACGGCTTAGAAATAAATGCACTTCTCTTATCAAAAAGGCCCAATCTGAATACTTTTTGTCGGTTACCACTGATAACCTCAATGATCCACATACATTTTGGAAAGTAATTAAGTCTCTTTCTGTGAATAAAATATCTTAGGTTCTTCCTACATTTGTTTTTAAAGATTCAGTCCCAGTTTATAATAGAAGCGAAGTCTTGAAATGTTTTAATGAACACTTTATATCATCTGGTTCTTTGTTTGATACTGCAGAAACTTCTTTGATGAATCCTTGTACAGTATCCCTAATGTTTTCTGGAGACCCTTTAAATTTGCACCTTTTACTGTCCTTGAAGTGCATAAGGCTCTAAAAACATTGGATCACAGAAAAGCCCTGGACCAGACATGATGGAGCCTTACTTTTTGAAGTTGGCAGCAGATTTTATAGCAGAGCCACTTTCAATCAAAACCAAAGAAATTCCACGAGTTTGGAAATAAGCTTTTCTTCTACCTTTATTAAAGGAGGTGATCCAGCAGTTATGTCTAATTATAGGCCAATATCAAATGTATGTGTTTTATCAAAAATTCTGGGATTTCTTGTTTGTGATGAGCTGAAGGCGTTCCTGTATTCAAATGACATCCTTTCTAAATTTCAATCAGGCTTCAGAAAAAAGCACAGTACTATCACCGCTACTAAGAAGGTGATAAATGATATTATTGTGGCACTTGATAAGAAACAGTTCTGTGCTTCACTTTTTTTAGATCTGTAAAAAGCTTTGGACACTGTCGACCATGCTGTTTTAAAGAACAGAATGATTTGCTCAGGATTGTCAGAGCATGCAGTTGCATGGTTCTCAAATGATCTGAATAACAAGACTCAATGCATTAAAAATGAGGGACTCGTTCTGATTTTAATGTTGTCAATAAAGGGGTGCCACAGGGCTCAGTTTGGGGGCCCCTCCTTTTTATCTTGTATATTAATGATTTGGGTCAAAATGTTTCTGATGCAAATATGCATTTTTATGCTGATGATACAATCATTTACTGCCATGGATCATCCTTTGCTCAGGCCATTGAAACCCTGCAGAAAGCTATTGTTGCTGTCCAGCATTCACTTTTTCAGTTAAAACTTGTCCTTAATGCTGACAAAACTAAGGTAAGGTTGTTTCCAAATTTTACAAGTGTGCCTCAGACTGTCCCAGTACTGTCTACTCTTGAAGGGAATATTATAGAGGTTTGTCAGTGATTTTCTAAATGGCTACATTGATTTAGACGGTGCATTGGAATATTACACTGTACCTACTGTGTCTGCAGGTTTTGAGGTTTTGTATTAAACACTTGGGCATAAAGGCATGGGAAGAACTGAGAACAGAAGCACTTACCACCTGTGTATTCATTGGGCAGGAAAGTCAATTTTCTTCAATAATTTTGATCCAAATCCGTTATGGGGTAGAACGGGGTGTTCAGTATGATGGAGTCAATTTATTCTATTTTTGAATAATGGACTCTGTAGATGGAAGATGTGTTGCGCAAAAGGCACTTTGCAGTTCAAGTGACATTATGGTTGGTTCAGTCTCACCCATTAGTATTCTAAAAATACACTGTTTAGTTATTTAGGTTTAGTTAGTGAGTTTAGTTTTCCTTTGTGTCTTTGTGCCTTAACATTAACACAGATATTTAGACTGTTGCTGTACACTCTTACAAATAACAAATCCTATGTCATTTTAAGAAATTAGAAACTAAAGCCACTAGAGTTCATTTCCGTGTGCCTCTGCATGTTTCTATTAAAATTAACTCTAATTCAACTGATTCATTAGATGTAGTGGTTAACATGTGATGTACTCTAGAATTGGGTCAAGCCAAGCCTCCATCTTGGAATTTCTGAAATGGTCCTCGAGTAAAGGCCGATTTAGACTTCTGCGTCGGGTGTACGCCTGTAGGCTACGCACGTAGGCTACGCACGTAGGCTACGCACGTAGGCGACGCCGTCGTGAGTATTTATACTTCTGCGTATGTCTGTTTTGCTCTGCAGTACACCGCCGAAACGCTAGTTGACGCGAGCAGGTTCCACTGTGTTTGAAACGACATTTCAGTCACTCCACAGAATTGTGCCATGGCAAAACAACACTGTGTGTCGTGGTCAACCTGGTGTTTAAATTGTATTGGTGTAAAATATAATGCACCAAAAAATGACATGAGGGATATTTTTTTAAGTTTGTACTATACATACAAATGGTCAAACTATGTATAAGATAATGAACCAATTTTAAAATAACACCACAATAAGCAACATATAGGGATAGCCTGATGTGTAATTTCCATCTAAAACATCAAACATTAACATATGTATATTATATTCATACACTAAATTTGGGAGTTGGCAAATAGAGAACACAAAGCTTCAGAGAAAGAGTGATTTGACATTTAGATATTGTCAAAAGATGACAGGTGGAAGCAGTGGCTTGAGGTGGGACAGGTGGAGGTGGGTGGGGGTCTACCTTATAGGCCACTCGAGACGGGCATTTCTTCCCCAGACCTAGTGGAGGAGACATGTCTCGAAGCATGTTGTACATGTCACAGAAAGTCATGCGGCCACTGCCCGGGAGAAAGATGGAGGAGAGGGGCGGGGTTACAGGAAGCATGACAGAAAGTGGAAGTTCACATGAGTGGGAGAAGAAAAAAAAGGAAACACAGAAATCCTTGTTAATAAGATTTCCAGGATATTGTGTCAGGAATAACTTTGCAGGAGTTTGTAAAAGAATGGGTTCCTTTTGGAGAGGCTGGGTGGATCCTAAAGGAAGGAATGCATTTGAAGATGAGAGCATGTTACGTTAAAGGGATCTTCCACAAAAAAAACTGATTGTTTCAGACTTTTAAGGTAAGTTTATATTTTCTTTCTCACTTATTAATTAGAAAATTGATATTGAGAATGTTATGTTAATCTCGTACAGAAACATATGTACCTGCCTTATTATCTCTGTGAATTTCAGTTTGATGCTGCATGGACAAACTAAAAACTTAACTACCTCTGATCTCAATCAAAATTCAGGGAGCAATGGAAATGTTTGTCAGCTGAACAGGGAGGAGATTCTTTTCACTTCTGGTCTGGCTGACTTTGAGGATTGCTTTTATGTTTTTTACTTACTGAAAATGTGCTTTCAATGACTGTCCTGGACACAACTATGTCACGCCTTGTCTGTCCTGGGCGTGGAACCCTTCCTTCTGGGGTTCTCCCTGAGGTTTCTCTTTGTTCGCTGGCCGCGTTCCTTACCCTGATGTAGGGTCTAAAGGTTGTGTAGTACAGCTGCTTGTTTGTTGCTGCATTTTGTCTTTGTAAAGCCCTCTGAGGCAATTTTTATCACTGTAATACTGGGCTATATAAATAAAGTTGAATTTAATTAAAATATTGGCATGCTAGGTAGAGCCATGTAGATCCGATCAGATCCGATCAGATTTGTGCAAACATGTCTCTGTCTAGTGGTTCAATCTGTCATTTCAAATCTGTTTAAAGCTGCATTGTATGTATAATGTTGTCTATTTAATTATTGCCATGATAGCTACAATTCTTTGTATTTATGAAAGCATGACACTACATTCCAATCAGGTATGCTGTCTGATTTGTTATTAACTGGTTGTCAGGCAGCTCCCTCCTCAGTGTTCTTAAAGGTTTTTATTCCAGCCACACTACAAGGTACAACCTACCACTTACGTTTCAATCTGTGAAAAATGTCTGCAAAATGTACCCAGCCCCCAGCTCCCACCCCCTGTGACCTCTGACGAGTGGTCAGGGAATGGATTAATGAAACTGAATGTACTTTTTCTACTGAATGTGATAAACGTACATGTGGTTATTTGTCAGGATGAGAGAAAATTAATGAATTGTTATTTCAGGCCAAATAAAGTTACATAGTGTTGCATTTTGAATGTAATACAGTTCAACCACAGTAATACTGGAACACACATTTTCAAAGCCTTTAAAAGTCATGAGTCACAGGTTTTTAGTGGCTTGTCCCTTTAAGATGCCCACTGTGCATGCTGGGAGACAATGACAGTCAACAAAGTAGAAACAATGCACACAATGCTCCACCCACACTCCCCACTCCCCTCACTCCTGTGGGTCAGACATTCCATCTGATGTTTTTTGCTGGAGCTTGACTTGCAGCATTGTTTCTGGCACTTGGCCACGATTAGCTGCCATCTTGTTAGTGTAGGATCGATGTGTGTTTTGTGGTGATGTGTTTTGTGGTGAGGTCTGGCAGGTAATGTGATCACACAGTCTAAGGCCCTCAGAGTCCATTTGGAGAAGAAGGACTGAGAGGGAGCTGCAGTGCAAACCTTGTAGGCCACTCTGTTGGGGCACTTCTTCCCCAGGCCCAGAGGAGGGGAGATAAAACGCAACAATTTGTACATGTCTTGATAGCAAATCTTCCCGCTGAAAAACAAGATATGGTCAACAGGTTAGCACACAAAGCATCATCTGTTACAAGTTTTATCTTTTTCTCCCAAGGCATTACATAACAAGGTCACTGGCCCATGGTTTTCCCCAAAGAACCAAAATACTGTTTCCTAAGCCCCTGCTCAGGCTAATGCAGCATTTATTTTATCTTTGTATTTAACAGCATTACACCTTTGTTACAAAAAGAAAAAAAGGCCTTAAACCTTAAACCTGACTTGTTCATAGCACTAAAGGCTAATATACTTGTGATTAGCTCAGTAAGTATTAAGTCATTAATAAATCATAGCATAATAAACAGCATCACACCAACTCATAAACAAAAAAGCACATAAACACATCATAAGCGACGGCAGACTGAGCTTGTTCTTCTAAACAATTTACAACATGACAGCACAATAACCAACAAACAGGAACCTCTGGTAGTGTGACCCACTCACTGGTTTGAAAATGAGTGAGTAAACACTGCTCTTCATGATTTTCTCATGAAGAACATGTGTTACTCTGTGCTGCCGTCCAACTGAAGCATGTTGAGTGCAGTGTCTGATTCTTAAATTGAGTTTTTAGTACGCGTATTGCCTCACATAAAGAAGACTTTAAAATACACCACACAGGGCAGAGACACAGACAAGAAAAAACGACTTTACCACAGTTGATAAATGTTGAAAACACTTCATTATCATTCACTAGATTAACTCAATCTTCCTTGAATCCTTCAGCCTCCCTTCCTTGACAAAATGAAAATACCTGGACATCATAATTCACCTCTACTGTGTCCTCATTTATAAGATTAGACAGCAGTGATGAGCTAAAGCATTAGGAACATGCATGTTCCTGTGAGCAACTCTCAGAGCGACTCATTTATATTCAAAGGAATGATTTAGGCCCGTTCCTGGTGATGTCTGACAGGTAGATGCACCGGGACCTGACTCACTGGGAGCCTTTTCCGACACTGTGTCTGAATATAAGACTCTTAATCTGAGGCAGTTATCCCTCACACTCAAAACGCCCTATTCATGTGCTGCTGCACTGCAAAAGCACTGAGCTACATCATTTGCTTCTTTCCTACCTTTCTTTCCTGTCTTGCATCCTTTTTTTGTGGTTGTTGCTAGAATGGATTGGTCAGAGGGATGGTATATATTGTTTTCTAAACCCTGGTTAGCTGAGCAAATAAACCAATAAAACTAAAATAAGTCTTTTAAAGTATAATAAGTGAGTTATCTCCATCTATTCTACATTCACAAAGCCATTAATTTATGCCAAGGAGTTTCTCATGTCTGTGCATTTAAAATAAAATTAAAACGATATAATCACCTGCTTTTGTCCAAGGTTTATGTTTGCATAAGAACTGGATATGAACAGATCAACAATTTGTTGATTCAAAAACCATCACAAAATGTCTCTGACATTTACTGTGGCTAATATACAGTATGTCAATGGGACAGTCTAATTTTGGACAGCTGAGTTCTACAACAGGCAGAGGGGACAGAGCTAGCTGAAACGTTAGTGGTTGACCAATCACAGCAGACCATCCCTCCAGCCATTCTTGCATCTACCATTTAAAGATATATGGAAACTACTACAACCATTTATCATTCTTTGCTTATTTTTTTCTGACCTTTCTTCTCCCTTTGTTTTTATTGTACTTAAGATGAGATGATGAGACTAACTCAAGGTTGGAGCAGAAGGTACAAACCTGTATCCCTAGTGTCCCTGGTGAGTGAGGAGCTTAGTGACACAGGGCTGAGTAGAACCCAAGCAGAACGCTGGATTTACATTTCATCAGTGCTCAGTCTGATGACAGGGGTCCTGTCAGCCCCCTCACTCCTAAAGCGGGATTGGGCTCAGGCTTAATGTCACTCACGCAACCACCGCTCCCTGGGATGGTCCCTGTCACAGAGTCATCCAGACAAGACGCACAAGCTGCTCAGAGGAGTTCCCTGTTTTCTAGGCTCTTTCACATTCTTCTACGTATTGTTCAGCTATAACATGTGTCCTGAGTGATTACAAGAGGCCACTGTTAAAGCCAGGTGTGAATGCTACCAATGCATCCATAGTGTAATTGGAAAGAAGATCTGGCTCACACTGGCAGACATTGGCACACTTCAGTAATCTCATGACCTGCTATGATGCTATGATGATCTAATCCCACCTGGACTTGGGAGGATGCATGTTAACGCCAGATCTGAGCAGAAGCACTAGAGGTGGACACTTGTTGTCAGGTAGCACGAAAATACATGACAAAGGTCTGAAATGACCAACCCTGTGAGGCAGCAAATAGAATGACGATAAAGTTGTGAACAAACAGGACACCTACCAGGCTGCTGGATCGTACTCAGCCCACACTCGGATGAACTCGTCCAGGTGGTGGGGGCCCAGGATGGACGCGTCCCGGGTTAGGTACTCAAAGTTGTCCATAATGACAGCCACAAACAGGTTCAACATCTAGGAAAGAAAATAACCAATCTCTTAAGAACATTCACAGAACAGCATGTGAATAACAAAGCTACGAACAAAAACATCTGAAGGTTATGTGAGGAGTACCCAGGGACCAAATTTGTCCAATAAACAAATTTAAATTATGGGCACAAACAAATGGAGCACATGTTAAACGACAAAAACTATGCACGTTATGCTTTTCTTACTCTGATGAAGGGGATAATGGTGCATTCATGTGGTCCTTGGAACCTTTGAAACACAATTTTGCAAGAGGAAAAACGCAAATAAATGCCTGTTTAAGTCAAACAACAGCTCGAAAACCTGTGTAAGTCGGGGCTTGAGATTCCATGTTGACATCATTTGCATCATCAACTTGGCGAAGGAAAGCAAACGTATTCTCAGTGTTAAGATATTTACTTTATGGTTTAGAAGCTGTAATCATGTGAACACACCAAAGTCAGATATTCCGAGAACCACATAAACGCACCCTAAGGACAAGAGGGTGTTGTCTTGTACCCGTGGTGATGTTGGCTATAGAAATAAAATTAACTGGATTGTAATTGAATGTGTCCAGGTGCTATGTAGCCTTGGTCCGTACCCAGATACATGACTGAACCACTAGCTCACATACATACGTAAAAAGACAAGACCCCATTCATAACATCTAAGACTGAGTGGAGCTGTGACAAACTCACCAAAAAAGAGCAGAGGAAGATGAAAGAGACAAAATAAAAATATGCAAAGTCACTGCCACACTCCTTCCCAGTGGTTCCTGAGAGACGGTCACACGGATGGTTACTGAGGCAGGCCAGCATGATCTCCTGCCACGCCTCGCCTGTGGCACTCCTGGAGAGCACAAGTACATTAACAATGTCAAACTGAGACTAAAATAAACCATAACCCTGTGATTTTAGAGTGTAATATTCACCTGAAAAGAAGGGTCAAGGCCTGAAAAAAGGTCTGGAAATTGTTGTGGTGATTGATGGCAGTCTCCTCATTCAGCTCAATGTTCCCAAACACCTGAGGAGAAAAAAAAATCATTCAAACTGTTTGGGGCCAATTAATGAGAGGTTTTGTAACAAATAGTTAAGCAGTACTAGTATTGCTGAGGCAAACAAAAGGTTCCTGAAGATGTGTTGTCAGTGCTTTTGTTCACATTATATTTATATTGACAGCTGCAGCTGAGTTGTAATGAGATAAAACTGGTGTAAGCCCACACCTTATGCAATCCAAAGCACAAGCACTGCAAGAGTTGTCACTCACACAAAATGTTACACAATAATCCCAGGCTGTAAAAATGATAAAATAAAGTTGTCGGACAACTTGGTCAGATTTATGTGACACACGGAGACCTCATTGTGTTGCCTTGAAATAGAAAGAAATTATTGTTTCTTGGCAAGATTGTTTTAGGTAAATGATGGTAGTAAACACAGGTTTTCTTTATAAAATGTAAGATTTGTGGAAGAGATTTTAGGAAGAGCTATAGTGACTTCCCTTTTCATTTAGTGTGTAAACTGACCTGCATCCCAATGATGGCGTAGATGAAGAACAGCATGGCGATGAGCAGACAGACGTATGGCAGAGCCTGGGGGCAGAATACAAATCCATAAAGTCAAATACCATGGTAGAAAACATGAGGGAAATAAATTATCTGCAAAAGGAACAATAAAAAAGTCAGTACAAGGCCAGGTGAGTATAACAGGGTTTGAACCTGTCCATTTAGGAAGCACAAGTCACTGTGAATCCCTTTTACACCGTGTGCACAATTATTAGGCAAGTTGTATTTTTGAGGATTCATTTTTTTATTGTACAACTACAGTGCACATAACAGTCAATCCAAAAGGTTAACAAACCCTGAAACCTGAACTTTAAATTAGTAAAAACAAAGTTTTGGCTTTCTTAAGAGAATATCTACATGTACACCATTATTAGGTGTTACTAATTACTGTGAAGAATTATTATGCAACTGAATGAAAAACAAAGATTTTTCCATCTCATTTGTTTATTTTCACCTGTTAAAGTGAGAATAATAAACAAACTCAAAATTCACAAATAAACATTTCTAAAAAAAATCAAATAAAATATAAAAACTCTGAACCAATATAGCCACCCTTCTTTTTGATAACAATCACAAGCCTTTCATTCACGGAGGCAGTCAGTTTCTTGATCTGGTCAGAATCAACTTTTTGTGCTGCTGCAACCACAGCCTCCCAGACACTGTTCAGAGAGGTGTACTGTTTACCTTCACTGTAAATGTCCTGCTTAAGAAGGGCCCAAAAGTTATCAATAGGGTTTAGGTTAGGTGAAGAAGGGGCCATGTCATTAGTTTTTCATCTTTAAGGCCTTTACTGGCCACGCAGGAGAACTTTGATGCATGTGATGTCTTGTATAAAAATCAAAGTCTTCTTGAAAGATGCAGACTTTGTCTTGGACCACTGCTTGAAGAAAGTGTCTTCTAAAAACCGGCAGTAGGTCTGAGAGTTTATTTTGAGTTCATTTTTAACCCGAAAAGGTCCAACTAGCTCATCTTATCTCTAGCCCTGCTCTGCTAATAATACCTGCCCATACCAACACACCTCAGACGCCTTGATGGCGTGAGTCGTCTCTCTTTGGTTATTTCTTAGCCCATTCTTGACGTTTCAACTTATGTGTCTTGTTCAAAGGTGGTCGGGTTTCAGCCTTTCTTACCTTGGCCATGTCTCTGAGAACTGAACACCTTGTTTTTCTTGACACTCAGGTAGGTTCAAGGTTCGAATTACGGGGGAGCTAAGGGGAGCACGGCTCCCCTGAAAAGGATCTGGGCTCCCCTGAAAGCCTACTTTGAGACATTTAGGGGGAGCTCTAAAACACTGTCCATTTTTTGTGTCGCATATAGATTTTGATTTTCTGTACATTAAGGTTCCTGAAATAAATGATGATATTCAATGTTGTGTGTTTATTCGCTCATTACATTACTATTTCCGAACACTATTTTCCGCTGTGTCTCCTGCTGTGACCATCCATGCATGGCGGCGCTGCACTGAAATTACTACGTTTACGTCACTACTTGAACTTCTCGCTGAGTTGGTATTTGAATGTTAGCTTAACTTCAAGTTCAAAACATACTTTATTCGTTTTTTGGAACACTCTGTGGATACCAATAAGAATGTCAAAAAGAAAGCAGCCAAACCTCAGTCAATTTGGATTTATGAAACAATCAAAGAGGACTAGCTTGTCAATGATACCACCGCCGCCACTAAAAGTTGCTGCTAGTGACAGCACCAGCACCGAGGATAGCGAGACTTTGGCGCCAGAAACCACCGCTGTGACCTGCAGCGGACCAGGCGATCATGCAACACCTTTTAACTGGACAACAAAGCAATGGAGTGAGTGGAGAATCAGGAATACATGGCTCTATTCCAAAAATCAGAAGTTAGGATGTACAGTATGCATGGAGGCAAAAAGCCTGTTGCTCGCCGAAAGAGCAACGGGAGTACATCTGTCAGAGGAATGAATGAATGGAGAGGTCAGCAGCGAGTCACAGAATAACCTGCGGAAAAAGATTTACAAGCATCGGGACAGTTTGGCACACAAAAGAGCGGTTGAGATTTCGGAGATGGAAAAGGATGTGCTCCCAAACAAGGTACTTGAAGTAAATGCTAATTTAATGCAAGAAACAGCTAAGTCTTTCAGATCTGCTTATATGGTGGCCAAGGAAAAAATGGCCTACAGAAAGCTCCCTGCTGTAATGTCCCTTCAAAAACTTAATGGTGCAAACATGGGAAATGTGCACAAATCAGACCATGCTTGTGCTGAAATAATCGAACATATCACCAGTAAAATGAGAGCTAAATTTGTTTAAAAAATAAAAGAACTGGGATCACGAATCAGTATCACGATAGATGGGAGCACAGTTCATGGCCTGGCTTATATGATCATTTATGTGCGGTGTGACATGACAGGAACGGGGGAAGTGGATAATGTTTTTTTTAGATATTGTTGAGCTTTCAGAAGGCACGGATGCCGAATCAATGTACAAAAGTTTGAGAAAAAGCTTGAGACAAGCGGGACTGGATAACGAGTTTCTGGAAAAAAATCTCATCTGCATTGCAACGGATGGAGCAGCGGTACTGACGGGCAGAGTCGGCGGACTCGTCACTAAACTCAAACAAGATTTCCCAAAAGTTCAGTCAATACACTGTCTAGCTCACCGACTTGAGTTAGCTGTCAAAGACTCACTTAAGGAAGTAGCTGGATGTAACCAATTCGAGTTTTTTATCTCAAAACTTTACGCCCTCTATAACCAGTCATCAAAAAACGCCCGCTTGCTCCAGGAGGCAGCTACAGGTTTGAACATCCTAAAAATAGGTCAAATCTTTACAATTCGTTGGGTGGCTAGTAGTTTTCGCACTGTGAAGGCAGTATGGAACGATTATCCTGCACTGGCGCACCAATTCAGAACAGCCATGGAAGACGCATCTTGCTGCGACACAGAGAGGCAGAAATTCAGGGGCCTGCACAAACTCCTTACAAGCACAGGTTTTTTGGCTGATTTGGCATGTATGACGGATGTCCTGCGAGAACTACAAACTCTGTCGCTAAAACTGCAATGCAAACAAACATCTTTTGTTGATGCAAGTTGCCACATTCAGCAGACCATTGCCGTCTTGACAGCCATGAAAGCAAGTGGAGGAAAATCCACACAAAAAGCCGAACAACGCATATCGACTGGCCTGTTCAAAGATGTTGAGCTTTCAGAGAGCAGCCCGAAGATAAACCGTCTTCAGTTCAATCAGTCTATTAAAGAAGAGACTGCCCGAACCGGACCTTGTCCAGATGCTGAAAACGCTGGATAAACGCTTTTGGCCACAGCAGCAAAGCGCCCATATCCTATATGGGGAAAATTAGGTTCAAGCATTAGCAAAAACACTGGGAGAACCGGCCTGAGAGGCTGTCGAGGAGTTCCGGGACTTTATATTGCAAAACAGAGCACCAGGGAAAACGCTTGTCAAACTTCAAACAGCAAGTCTGACCTACTTGCCGTCCTCAGCTGAGTGTGAGAGGGGATTTTCTGCCGTGAATTCTACTGACAGCAAGTATCGCAACAAGTTGCGTGAACAAAGCCTCTCCTAGCTTCTCTTTGTGGATCTGAATGGACCCCTCCAAAGGGGGTCCAATTTGACCCTCTGCCTTTTGTATCATCTTAGATTAAAGCCGGTCACCGACCCTCAACATCCTGGGTTACAGGACGGAAAGCAAAGACATAAGACCCCAGGCCTCTGTGGTCACTTCTGATTTAAGGTAAGAATCATGGAATTACTTACTTGATCTGTGCGTTTGTGAGGATTGGCCCTAATCCTATTTAATATTGATGTATTTTTTTTATGATTGTTATGTGAGTTACCCTGTTTTTTTTATAATGATTTGCATGATGTAAGCCTAAGCGCGGTTGATTCAGAACCGTGGAAAGAGCTGTTTGCCCTAACACTGACAACACTGACTGACGCTTGCGTTTTATAGTAAGTAAACAATAGGTTTACTGTAAACCTATTGTTTTAAATGCCCTAACATGCACCAAAAGCATTAAAGTCAGTCAGGGAGGATCGGAAAATAAGGCTCCCCCGAAAGCCACTTTCTAATTCGAACCCTGGGTAGGTTGCAGTTGTGGAATACGGCAGCACTGGAGGATAATGGGTTCCTGGTAGCTTCACGTTTGATTCTTTTTTTTTGCGTCTTTTCTTCTCGCCACATTTCTTGCGAGCCTGTTGACTATTTGCTACAAAACGTTGATGGTTCTGTGATCACGCACAAATATCTTAGATATTTTAAGAGTGCTACCTCTCTGTGAAAGACTTTTTACAATTTTGACTTTTCAGAGTCAGTTAAATCTCTTTTTTGGCCCATTTTTCCTGAGAAGAAAAATCTACCTAATAATTATGCACACCTTGATACAGAGTGTTGATCTCCTTAGGCCACACCCTCCCTCGTTACACAAATATACACATCACCTGATATGCATTAAATCCAACAAGGATTCAAGTTTATACAGCTTGGAGTTTGAAATTATGGATAAAATGATAATATGGTCAAAATAATCACTTGCCTAATATTACTGCACGCACTGTATAAGCTTTGGTGCAGGTGACAACAGGTTCAATGGAGGGTCAGAAACAACAAGATAACTCCAAAAAATAGTGTCAACTGCATGAAGCAGTCCAAATGGAGACATTACAACACATTTTTTCAAAACTGACAATTGGACAGGTTTAAGCTGGGGATGGATGTATGTTTTAAATAAAGATGGCAGTAACAGTTAAAACATAACCCAGAATTATGAATAATAAATTCAATTCATTTGTACTATTTCAGTTAATAAATTCAGTTAGGTCTTTTTAAATGAATTGACTCAGACCTGTTCTTCCACAGACTCACTGATCTCGAACAACCACATAAAACATTTGTCCTTTAATGTATCTCCACTATTTTAACCATAGTCTCCAAACTTATAACTATAGTTGAACCAGCCCTTTTCAAAGCTTGTTTTTGTTGAATTGTCATTTAAAAAACATAAAATATTTACAAAGTCATAATTTGGCTCTATAAAAATATTGCATAGAGCCATCATAGAGCCACAAAAAAACATGCTAGGCCAACTTCACTGTCAGTGTCACACAGTCATGTCCCTTCAGAGAAGAAGCCCTGGGATAACATTAGTGTTGAAAATCTGAGGAAATATATTGATCTGATGCCAGAGACATTAAAATTGGATAAACACAGCAGGACTCACTTCATCTGATATGTGTTGTGCTCAGAGCAGATTTCATGAACATAATGAAAGGAAATCATGTTTTGGAGAAAAAAAGCTCAATACTTCCAGATTGATGTACCAACTGACCTACCTACCTACCAATCAATCTACCTATCTGAAGACTTGTTACGATAATATGTTTGGAGGTGTGAACTACGGTGACTTTCTGCACAAGAAGAACAGGCTTTTGTGAAACATTCCTTGCCAAAAAGAACTTTCAGAGGAGCTACGATCAAGAATAGCTTTACATAAAGCTAGAAAGGGTTGCAAAGTTATTTCAGTCTACATTAAGGCAAACTTCTACAAAGGGAGACACATTGGGACTGTTGGTACTCTACCAAGAAGTGGGCGCCCAATCAAAATGACACCAAGCGCACAACAAAGACTAATCAATTAGGTTAAAAAACATCCCTGAATGACAGCTAAAGATTGAAGGCATTATTGGAACTTGCTAACATTTCTGTTCATGAGTCTACAATACGTAAAACACTGAACAAGCAGTGTATTTACGGCAGGTCACCACAAAGGAAGCAACTGCTTACTAAAAAGATTGCAAAAGCAAAATGTGTTGTGGACTGATTACATGGCGCTACATCTGGAGTAGAAAGGGCACGACATATCATCAAGAAAACATCATCCCAACTGTCAAGTGGGATTTAATGGAGAAAACATTATGATTTGGGCCTGACCAGGGCCTGGCCAGCTTCAATCATTGAGGGGAAGATGAATTCTGAAGTATATCAGACAATTCTTCAGGATAATGTGAGGATGTCTGTACATCAGCTGAAACTGTGTAGAAGGTGGTTGATGCAACAGGTCAATGACCCAAAACACCGGAGAACGTGCACAACAGAATGGCTTCAGAAAAACAAAAAACGCCTTTTGAAGTGGCCAAGTCAGAGCCAAGGCCTCAACCCAATACCCCAGTTCTTAATACCGTGAATTGACACCTTTAGCATCAATGACAGCTTGAAGTCTTTTGTGGTAGTTGTAAATGAGGCTCTTTATTTTCTCAGATGGTAAAGCTGTCCATTCTTTTTGGCAAAAAGCCTCCAGTTCCTGTAAATTCTTGGGCTGTCTTGCATGAACTGCACGTCTGAGATCTCAGAGTGGCTTAATGATGTTGAGGTCAGGAGACTGAGATCAGTCCAGAACCTTCACTTTATGCTGCTGTAGCCAATGACAGGTCGACTTGGCCTTGTGCTTTGAATCGTTGTCATGTTGGAACATCCAAGTACATCACATGCACAGCTTCCGGGCTGATGAGTGTAAATTTTCGTCCAGTATTTTCTGATTACATGCTGCACATTTCCTGTGCCTTTGTAGCTCACACTACCCCCAAAACATCAGATCCACCTCCATGTTTCACAGTAGGAATGGTACTTTTCATCAAAGGCCTTGCTGTGTCTTTGTTTTCACAGAGACATGGCTCAGCGAAAGAGTTACGAACGCCCCCATTCAGCTAGATGGGCTAACCTCGTTTCGTGCTGACAGAAACACAGCTCTGTGCATTAAGACTCCCGGTGGTGGCTTGTGTGTTTACATCAACACGGAATGGTGCACTGCTCATCGCAGTTGGAGTTTGTGTCTGTTCGATGCAGACCTTTTTATTTACCACGGGGTTTCACTACCTTGCTCATTATTGGTGTCTACATTCCACCCAGCGCTAATGCCGGCGACGCGCTCTATGAACTGTATGGGGCTATAAGTGAATTGCAGAACTTTAACCCTGATGGTCTGTTTATTGTTGCTGGTGATTTTAATCATGCAAATCTCAAGTCAGTGCTCCCTAAAGCCTGTTCATATTCGGGGACCTCTCCAAATTAAAATGATTGCTGTTATTGAACCCCCTGGTATTTAATTACAAGTGTGGGCTCTTTGTAAAGGTAACAATCTCTAGTTTCACTCAGAGCAGTCAGAATCTGTCTAAGTATTAATGATAACATTTTATACACTTTGAAACATACAAAAAAAATTACTTTTGTGTGCTCGCCTAAAAAAATTTAGTGAAAATAAAAGTGTCTGAAGCTTCAGCAGGTAGTTGAGGACTAAAACACACTGTGGGCCAAAAGAATTACTGTATGACTACTCACATTTCAAATTTGAAAAGAATATCTGTAAAAATGAGTATTTTACAGCAGTTTTAATGTTGGTTAATCTAGGCGCTTTATTCCACTAAAATGATTTATTCATTTTATCAAACTAACACATTTGGAAAAAGTGCAATAAGTTCTGAATGCTTCAACCCACAGACTTCAATGAGGGCTCTTCTGAAAGCTTACACCTAGAGGAACCTGAATTTACACACAATGTAACTATATTAGTTATTAAAATTAATATTCCATAATAATTGGCATGTTTACATATGAAAATAGTCAAAATGAGTGTTTTGGGACAAAATATATATTTTTAAATAATATCCACAAATAAAAACACACTGCAAACTATATACATTGGTCATAGCACTGCAATTTAGTGTTTTCAAGGCTCCAACAGCATTAGAAAGGAGAAAAGGAGAGAATAGAGAGGTGTCAAATCCCATCCCCCCCCCCCTCCTGCTGCGGCTGGCTCTCTCTACTTCTCATTATTTTTTTTTTCTTCAACTGCCTGTCTAAAATGCATAAAACAACTAAAACAGATTATATTTATTACTTATAATATGTAAAATATAAAAAGAGTATAGTTTTTACTCATAAAAATCTCAAAAGATGCAAGTGCGTGTTGACGCAGCTGCCTCTCTCTCCTCTTCTCTGATGCGAGGAACCCCAGACCCTGAATTTTGAAAAAAAAAAGTTGCTGTGTTTGGTATCTCCGTAAACCGTAGCTCATTGGCTATCTATTTATCGTATTGAGGACGTTCTGTGACGCTTCTAGCCCAAACTAAAGCCGTTGAAGTGGGGCGTAGTCGTTCATCCATCTGTGGAGTTCCAAGTCTTCTCATTGGTCAAAGGCTGACCAAAACCCCTTTCAATTGGCCAAACAAGGTGTCAATCTAATGCTAACACTTCCTGGTAGCATTTTATTAGCTTTTTTCGGCGGTAGAAAAGGAATAATGTTTTTTTATTTACAAAAGAAACGACATAAAGTGTCGCAGCTGATTTCAAGTTGGGAATACTTTTTGGCAGTTTTTGTGCCTTGGAGGCTCTAACATATCTTTTGGACCTAATTATTTTACTGGATATTATTCCCTGGACCTTTACGAGCAGAATGAGACCCAGTTTATGGGATTTTGTAGCGGTTCGAGTCCAATAGACCCCTCAAAAGGTAAGCCAAATCCAATCTCCATCTTTGTGCGTGTCTGTAAAACGTGCTTTGGTGTCAAATATGTGGTTTTAATGTCTTAAACTGGTTTATATCGTCTGAAAAATTAGACTTTAAGCTTTAATTTGATGTATACATTTTTGGGTTTGCATGACGGAGGAGCTGGCACTGATGGAGTAGGCACGCTGTTTTGCTCTGGGTAACGTGTCAACGTCCCGGTCCCGGGACGTTGACACGTTACGCGAATTCCATCAGCATGTGGACTTTGCAACGAGGGGGAAATACACGCTGGATCTTGTTTACACAAACATCCTTGGTGCGTACAGTGCGGAGCCCCGCCCCCACTATGGCTACTCAGATCACATTTCTGTTATGCTAATTCCGGCACACAGACCGCTCATCAGGCGGTCGAAACCAGTTGTGAAGCAGGTGAAAACCTGGCCAGCTGGAGCCATCTCTGCTCTTCAGGACTGTTTTGAATGCACCGACTGGCACATGTTCAGGGAAGCGGCAACTGACGGTGACTCCACCAGCTTGGAGGAATATGCGACATCAGTGACCAGCTATATTAGCAAGTGAATTGATGATGTCACCACCTCCAAGACCATCACCACACGCTAAAACCAGAAGCCTTGGATTACTGCAGAATTGTGTGCACTACTAAGAACCCGAGACTCCGCATTCAGGGCAGGCGACGAAGTGGGCCTAAGAACAGTGAGGGCCAAACTGTCCCGGGCCATCAGAGAAGCAAAGCACGCACACGCTCAGAAAATCAACAGCTACTTCAAGACCAGCAGAGACAAGCGGCGCATATGGAAGGGCATTCAGAGTATCACCAACTACAGGTCAACTCCACCTGCCTGTGACAGTGATGTCTCCCTCCCAGATGCGCTGAACGACTTCTATGCTCGGTTTGAGGCACAAAGTGGTGTAGTGGCGAGGAAGACCCCCCATGCCCCCAATGACCAGGTGCTGTGTCTAACCACAGCTGATGTAAGGAAGACCCTCTATAGAGTCAACCTACGGAAAGTGGCTGGTCCAGACAACATCCCTGGTAGGGTGCTCAGAGGATGTGCAAACCAAATGGCAGATGTTTTCACAGACATCTTCAACATCTCTCTGAGCAGCACCGTAGTTCCAATGTGCTTCAAGACCACCAACACCGTCCCCGTGCCAAAGAAGTCCACTGTGTCCTGCCTCAACGATTACCGTCCCGTCGCACTTACACCTGTCATCATGAAGTGATCCGAGAGGCTCACCAGCACCACCACACTGTTTACTGGGGCCCCTCAGGGCTGTGTGCTCAGTCTGTTGCTGTTCACTTTGCTGACTCACGAGAACCACATCATTAAGTTCGCCGATGACATGACCGTGGTGGGTCTCATCAGCAAGAACGATGAGTCGACATTTAGAGAGGAGGTGAAACAGCTAACAGACTGGTGTAGAGCCAACAACCTGTCTCTGAACGTGGACAAAACCAAAGAAATGGTTGTTGACTTCAGAAGAGCACAGAGAGACCACTCTCCGTTGAACATCGACGGCTGCCTTGTGGAGATTGTACAGAGCACCAAGTTTCTTGGCGTTCACCTGACGAAGAACCTCACCTGGTCGCTCAACACCAGTCAAACAGCAAAGGAAGCCCAGCAGCGCCTGTACTTTCTGAGAAGGCTGAGGAAAGCACACCTCCCACCCCCTCACACATCCTCACAGTGTTTTACAGAGGGACAATTGAGAGTATCCTGAGCAGCTTGGATTGTTACCATCAGACAGTTTTTACTATTATTTAATTATTCTATTTTTTAAATATTTGCACTGTCACTTCATACAATCACTACAGTCACTTTCACATTGAACTGTGTACTGTACTTGTGCTGTCTGTCTGCACTCTGTGCACTTTTATGTATATAGAATTTTATCTTTATTCTTTGTACTTAATCTGTGTACTGTGGTATGTGTTACTGTCTTGTGCTTTTTGTTTGCACCTTGTGCATTTTTATGTATATAGGTGCTTGTTTTTATAGCATTTTGTTCCTGGAGAAACGTTGTTTTGTTTCACTACGTACTCTTGTATATGGCTGAAATGACAATAAACTCTACTTTGACTTGACTTTGACTTGTTGACTCCTCTCCAAATGTAGTGTTTATGGTTGTGGCCAAAAATTTAAATTTTGGTCTCATCACTCCAAATGACTTTGTTCCAGAAGTTTTGAGGCTTGTCTCTGTGCAGTTTGGCGTATTGTAAGCGTGATGCTTTGTGGCATTTGCATAGTAATGGCTTCCTCAACCATGCAGCCCATTTTTCTTCAAGTGCCTCCTTATAGTTCATCTTCAAACAGCCAGACCATCTTTTTTTTTGTTTATTTTGCATCCCAAACAATTTTCCAGGCCGTTGTGGCTGAAATCTGAATGAGTCTGAACACTGCTGATAGCATTTTCAACTTCTTGGATATCTTTTTATATCTCGTTCGTGTGTTATACAGTTCAATTACCTTTTCCCGCGGACCCTTTGGTGGCAATTCTTTTGCATTCTCCATGACTCAGAATGCAGAAGCATCAGTACAGCACTATATATATATATATATATATAGGGTTGATTCCTTTACCAGTCTCTTCATGCATCACTGTCAAAAGAGCTTGTTAAGGAGGAGGAGGCCAACATTTGTTGTAATTAAAAAGCCACCTTTTAACTCGCAGTGGTTTCTGTCCGTTTTCATCGAGCTTAAAAGCTCTCAGCGCTGACATTAAACCTCTGTGAATTCCCCAAGCCGCAGCCCAGCGCTCCACATTTAACTCAACAGCTCCCAGGGGATTTGGAGCAGTGAGAAGATCAGAGCGCTGTCTGAGAGAGCCGCTTTAAATGCTCTGCTGTAAGCCGCACTCTGCCTCTGAGCCCCCCCTCTCTGTGTAAGGATGTGTTTTATTTATGAACATGAAACACGTTGCTTCCAGTTCAATGTTTTTTTTTAGGGGGAACATATAGAGCCTTCTGTACTGTGTAAGGTTAAGAGGCTTCCGGAACAAACATCTTACTAAAGGCACAATTCACAATAGGGAAGAGAAAAAAAAGGTGCTCAAACGTATTATACTGTACATAAGACGTTTAAGATCAATTAATATCAATCAATAATTTATTTATATAGCACCTTCCAACAACCACAGATTGAACCAAGGTGCTGTAGAACATTAGCAATAAATAAACAAAAGAACGATTGCCCCACTGTTTGAACCGGGACCGGGACCTTCTGCAGATGTTGCCCAGCATAATGTAGAGGTCTGCTGGGTTGGTCACTCTGCGAAACCCCGATACAGACTCAGAACCCAAGTGCTTTTATTGATTTCTCGGGTGACTTCAACCACATTAACCCGGACAAAACGCTTCCCACTTTCTCTCAGTTTGTGAACTCTCCAAACAAAAAGAATTTCCCCTCGGGGATAAATAAAGGGATTCTGATTCTGATAACCCAGCTGACGATGTATTGTTTTACCTTAAAGGACTGTACAAAGGTCCAGAGCAGGATGCGAATGGTGTAGCCCTGACGCAGAAGTTTGATGAGACGGGCTGCTCTGAAGAGGCGCAGGAAACTTAGGTTGATCATCTTGTCCTGTGAGACAACATGGAGGCATGCTCAGATTTGGACCAACAGAACTCAGAATAAAACGGAGCTATAAAAAAGGGATGAGCTATAGTGATGACAAATGAAGGTTAAATCAAAATCGGTTCTCTTGCACAGGAAGACATGTAATAAAGATAATGTTATTGGCGCAAACATGCAACAAAAAATGTTTGCTTATCACTGATAAAAAAAATGATTCTGCTGTGCTAAACAGCTTTAATGTCAGTGTAACAAGAACAGTTATTTATATAATCATTTCAAAAAATGGAGAACATGTGTCTCCCATGTATTTTGATCAAAATATAATTGTTTATAACCTACATATACACTACACTAACAACTATATTGTCTAATAATTAAAGCAATTGTAAATTAATTTTAATAGCTAGGATCTTTAGGATGTGCACCTTCTACAGGACAACTGTCTTGGGGCAAACTCAGGTCTCAGTATGTATCTAAATATATTGACCATCATTTATCAAAGGTGTGTACGGCAAAAAATTGGGTGAATGACCATTGCAATCTTTGGCATTTATCAATATAAACATGGGTGTATGGTATGCTCAAATCCCACGCCAGGTCAGGAGGTGGTGTAAATATACGCAAGTGTAAGCACCGAGCTGAGCAGAAAAAACATTATTTAGAACTAAAAACACATCGGCACTTAATTGGCACTATAATATTCTATATTATAGTCCTCTGTAACAATAGTTTAGTATTTTATATACTTACTGCTATGTGCAGCACAACCTTTCACATGATTGTGTGTTATTATTGACACAACAATCTGTTAATTGTGTCTATTATCAAAGGCTTTCTGAGCCTACTATTAAAACATGCTAGGCTTAGTTTAGCACTAAATTTGTGAAGCTGGTGGTGTGGGAACACAGAGAGAATATTTAGTGGAAGTATTCCCCCAGAATTGAGACGAAAAAGAGCAAATGTTTTTATAAAAACTACATTATAGCTTTTTGTGTCTAATGACACCATTTTAACAAAGTAATGAGCAATTTTTACAGGCTGAGTTAAAAATCAGAGTTAAAAATGGTTAAAAACAGGCCACATTAACTTTTACTTTAAGAAACTTCCCCTGAAAAAACAGGTGCTGGATCTAGTCAAATAGGCCCAAGTCTCAATTTAGGAGGTGGGGGAATATAAACCCCTAGTGTTCAGCCACAAATTAAACCCTGGCCTAGTTTAACTTTTAATTAACACACAGCCGCCACTTACTGTGAGCCGTGCTCTACAGCCCCTCACCTCGAAGCGGTGAGGGGGGGACAGAAGCCCCTCCTCAGTGTTACAGGTGTGTCTGTAAGTGGGAAAACTGTCCTGATTCAACGTTTGCTCAAACACAACATTAAAAGTAGACTGCGGTCTATATCCCACAAATCTTAGTCTGTCTCGCAAAATCCCTCTCAGACTCCGGGTTTTACCCAAGCGTCTCCCAAGGAACCTCCTAAATGGTGTTGTGTAAGGGCGCCGCCATACGCCAAAATACAGCGACTTTACGGGTGTAAAAATCATGTTTACAGCCTGGTACAAAAGATGGCTCTGGTCTCTAGTGCCAAGTTTTTACTACGTGACAACTCTGGGAGGGTGAATTTTTGATTATTACGTCCTTTTATGCTATCTGAAAACTATTGTTTTACTATGGAATAAAAGCCAAAAATCCTGGATGTAACGGCCATTTTATTGCCGAGTCGTAACAACAATATCAGTAAATAGGGGACCAATGGGCGGATTATATCCACTATAAAAACAATCAATGATTTTACCAAATCTGGCTGCAGCAGCTAAAAGGCACGCACCTGGCTCTGTATGGAGCTGGTCCAGGAGTGGCTGAAAAGTGAGCCCACTGCAGCAACAGTGATAAATGAGGGCCATTATGTGTGTGTAAAGTTGTGCTGACTTGGTGACATTTGTGTTATTATAAAATGGTAGCATACCCTTTTACTCAAAGATGTACAGTCTCATTATCTGCAGAGAAGGAGGACGAGCTTTGTCTGTTAAAGGTAGGATATTCTGACGTTTACCCAGGCCATTGTATTGCTTTGATGGTTATATTTATAACGTTATTTTATGCAATAATGCTCACATCTTATCACTAACATTATGATTCTTTGTTTTTATCATGTCTCCGCTGTAGCTTAATGGTGGCATTGTCAAGGCACAGGCATGTTTTGAGTGTTCTAAACCATTTTTTGCAAGTTATCTTTTTATCACCCACTCGTAAATTATACATTAATAAATTATCAATTCATCTATTAAACCTAACTTTTGTTAGTCCTAAATTAGAATGCTTGGACTGTGTTTTACTGAGTTCTTCTACACTTCCACTCAGAGGTTTGTGTTTTGGACTTGCCACTTTAGTGATTGAAAGTAAATCTTTTTTTTATTTTATAGTTCTAGGCATTTTATTGTGATTTTTGAACTTCACAATTAATTGTGTCTTACTAGATTGAGGGTTCCTTACTGGTGCATGGAGATTCAACAAATTATTGACAACTTGTTTGGCAATAAACGATTGAACTAGAATTAAATACCTAGAAATAAAATACTGAACAATTTAATTCTATTGGTGCAATATTGGATCTGATTCTAATGGTACAGCCTGTCTTTCCTGACTCCTGTAGTTTCCCCTTAACAAAACCTCAAATTATATTTATTTTCCCAACTGATCTTACAAAAGTTGAATTATAGTATGGACACATTTCAGTGACAGTGTGTCAGGAGTGAGGGGGGCCCAGTAGCACAGTGAAGTGACGAGGGAACATTGTGGAAGAAGAGAAGCCACTTACCGTCTGGAGGTGCAACAGAAGGCAGAGCGAAGGCACAGCGCCAGCAAAGACACAAGACGCCGAACACACACAGACGGCAGAGAGACAGAAGAAGACCAATGATCACAGGAAGAAAGAGAAGCTGCAGCAGAGAGACTTAAAGCACACAAAGCTCTGTCTCAGTCCTCCATCAGGACCCTATCTACTGAACTTTAAGCATTTAAGATAAGACAGACTGACAGAGAACCCTTCGTGTTCATTTTTAACGGGTAATATAAGATCTACTAAGTTTTTCTTGTTCTTGAGTTGATTCTGTTTTTTTTCTCGAGATAACGACTTCATTTTAATGTTATAACGAAAAAAACAATACTTATTTATTCATACAATAAATGTTTTATTAAAATCCCAAGAAAATATCCCATGAGTGATTTTGAAATGGAGGTGCACTGCAGATAGAGACTAATTATCACTGTGTCGCATACTTTCTAAAGTACTGTAAATATTGTTGGGCTGGAAAATTCCTGACACAAAAGGGTTGGTTTAAAGGCTCTAATGAAACAAAGGCAGTTAAATCTGGGTCGGAAAAGTGTGTCTTCTCTCAACAACCAGCTGCTCTCTGCTCATGCCCTTGTTTTCACTTGTATTGATTTTCATAAATGTGTTTTGAGCCGGTGCTTTGCTCGACTGGGCTTTTGATTTAAGGACTGAGACTCTGAAAGTGAAGCATGAGCTCTACATTCAGAATTTAAAGGCTAAAGAAACACAACAAGCATCTACATTCAATGGCAAAAGAAATATACAATTCCATTCTCTTTTTAATTTGTCAACAAAATTGGAAATGTAATATGGCTGCTATATATTGACTGCTTTGAACAGATTTCTCTCCATAACAGAACATAATCTTACCTTGATCTCAGTCACCAGAATGTCTGTGATGGAGCCTAGAACCGTCACAAAGTCAAAGACGTTCCAGGCAGCGCTCAGGTAATTCTGAGAAGGGAAACCAACAACAAGCTTGTATGTTAATACTATATTGTCAAAAGTATTCACTCAGCAATCCAAATTATTGAATTCAGGTGTTCCAATCACTTCAATAGCTACAAATGTATACAATCAAGCACCTTGGCATGCAGACCTTTAACTATTTGAATTTTGATTTCTACAAACATTTGTGAAAAAGTAGTTTGTGAAATTTCCTCGATACTAAATATTCCACAAGCAGCTGTTAGTGGTACTGGAATAAAGTGGAAGCGATTGGGAACAACAGCAACTCAGCCACAAAGTGGTAGCCCCCTAAAATCACAGAGCAGATGAGGAGACACTTTTTGCAGAGTCAATAGCTACAGGATCTTCAGATTAACTCAAGTTCCAGTGATAGGAACTGTTAAATGTACATCACGGTAGTTTCAATGGTAAAAATATATTTTTTTCTAACCCATACAGGCATCAGCAAAAGCCTGATGTGCAGAATGATCAAAAATATCCGTGGTTTTCTCTGGAAGCCTGTACAGTCTATTCAATGAGGATTCGGGATCAAAACTGTCGCACTGTTTCAGCGGCTGTGAGTTAATCTGCATGCTTGTTTACCTGGTTTGCCACCAGAACTAAACTGAGTAACTAGGTAAGAACAAAGTTCACTTTTGTCACGTTGACTCTAAATTCAATATAATTTAGTATCTGTGGCGAGCAGAGGTTAAATCACCATTAAATCAAGTTTAGGGTTATCTCTTACAGTGGAAAGTATTCACAGCACAGCACTTTTCCACATTTTGTTTTGTTACAGTCTTATTCAAAAATGTATTAAAATAGTTAGCCTCAATAGCCTCAAAATTCTACAAACACGATCCAATAATGACCACGTGAAAGATGGTTGTTTAAAATCTTTGAAAAATTTATGAAAAAAAAAAAAGCGCATGTACATAAGTATTCACAGCCTTTGCCGTGACACTCAAAATTGAGCTCAGGTACATCCTTTTTCCACTGATCATCCTTGAGATGCTTCTACAGCTTGAGTTGGAAAGGCACACACCTTTATATAAGGTCCCACAGGTCCCGCCGAAACAGGATTGTATTGAGGCACAGGTCTCGGGAAGGGTACTGAAAATTTCTGCTGCATTGAAGGTGCTTATGAGCACAGTGGCCTCCATCAGTGTATATAAAAAAAGTTTGGAACCACCAAGACACTTTCTAGAGCAGATGACAGCCTGCCTGGAGTTTGTAAAAAGGCACCTGAAGGACTCACAGACCATTAGAAGCAAAATTCTCTGGTTTTATGAAACAAAGATGGAACTCTTTGGCTTGAATATCAAGTGTCACCTCTGGAGGAAACCAGGCACGGCTCATCACCTTCACAATACCATCTCTACAGTGAAGCATGCTGGTGGAAGCATCATGTTGTGGGAAAACCTGCTCCAGAGTGCTCTTGAGCTCAGCCTGGGGCGAAGGTTCATCTTCCAACAGGACAACAACCCTAAGCACACAGCTAAGATAACAAAGGAGTAACTACAGGACAACTCTGAGAATGTCCTTGAGTGGTCCAGCCAGAGCCCAGACTTGAACCCAATTGAACATCCCTGGAGAAATCTGAAAATGGTTGTGCACCGATGCTCACCATCAAACCTGATGGAGCTTGAGAGGTTCTGCAGAGAAGACTGGGAGAAACTGCCCAAAAATAAGTGTGCCAAGCTTAGCAGGATTATAATCAAAAAGACTTGAGGCTGTAATTGGTGCCAAATGTGCTTCAATAAAGAATATATCGAGAGGCTGTGAATACTTTCCAGATGCACTGTATCTACAATGCTGTAGACAAGTGTGTTACCTTTCAAACACTATCTGTATGTCTGTGCATTATATGTCATAGTTAATTACCAAATTCAAATGAATTACCTAAATGTCATTATTGTCAAAATGACACCAATACTAATTATTTCTCTTGCTTTCTGTCTCTAACTCTCTCTCTCTCTAGGACATGACTCGGCCACATAAACCAAGGGCAGCAACAAAAAGAGACCGTGGGTCTAGGCAATATTTCTTTATTATAAATATGTGCAGGAAAGAATGTCTGTCTGTACATAAACACTGTTTAAAACGTGAAATTATTGATCAATATGTGAGTTATTGATGTAGCTGCTCAGCTAATTAGCTATATATGACAAACTTTATATGCAGTCGATAATATCTAATACAAAGTTAGCTCTAGCTGCCATATTGTGTTAAACAGCGCTTTATAAAACATGCCATTGTCAAACATTAGTTGTCTCATTATCTCCCATGTCTCAAGAGTTCTCTTTACTGCTGTCAGCACTCAAGAATCAAATATAGTTTACTTATATAGTTACAGTAAACTTGCAGAAGTGTAACTTTTCTTACCTCCACTGTGAACATTTTGCCTGTAAACATTAATGACTAATGTGGCGTGGTAGATTCTTCTTCGGCTGTTGCTTGTTCGTGTTCGTACAAGCGTGCTTACAGTGAACACGCACAACATAGATGCAGTATTGCTAACTGCAAAGGTGGCACATTATTACAAAAACTTGGAATCTTCTTTAATGCTCCTATAATGCTTCAGTATACCAAGACATTTAGGACAATTTCAAGCTCCCAAATTTGTGGGAACAGTTTGGAGATGGCCCCTTCCTGTTCCAACATGACTGCATACGAGTTTACAAAGCAAGGGCCATAAAGACATGAATGAGCGAATTTGGTGTGGAAGAACTTGAATGGCCTGCACAGAGTCCTGACCTCAACCCAAAAGAACACCTTTGGGATTAGTGTGGAGACTGTGAGCCAGGCCTTCTCGTCCAACATCAGTGTCTGTCATTACAAAGGCAACATTCCCATAAACACACTCATAAACTTTGAGGAAAGCCTTCCTAGGAGAGTTGAAGCTCTTACAGTTGCAAAGGGTGGACCAAAGCGAATACTTATTGCAATATAATGTATCGTACATCATCGTGGGGATATAATCTTTTGGAAAAAACTCCTGGATCTAACTGTGGCTTTGGGACTATGACTTGTGCTAGTCTTTAAAAATGTGAGAACCACATCAAACTCTCAAAAGTAACTTAACCTTTTGAAACTATTCTATAGCTCTTGACTTTCTATATCAAGAACATAAACTCATTGAGGCGGTCGGTGTGGTCCTGAGGTCAGAGAAGACTCTGGTCCCACAGATGTGTTTGTGTGAGCTGACACACAGACAAACAGGTGGAGCCAAGTGGAGTGTGAGAAAAGCTATTTAACAAATGGGGCTTGTCGATGGAACAGAGCCGAGATCAAAAGGCTCGCTGCCGGCCCCTTGGCCCCAAGACAGAGCCAGATTTATTCAGTCTCCAGCACCATTTATCTTGTTCTTTCTTTAGCTCACTGCAGAATTATGGTTTCTTATTTTTAACCATGTTTTATTGAGTTTTTCTGTTGAGATGTATGCTTTACTCACATTTTAAGGACACTCTTTCTATCACAAATCGGGCTTGTGAGAAGGCTGCTCCTCCTGCTATTGTCAAAAATATGTTCCTTATTTTTCTCTGTCCACATTAAAGTTGGTATCAGTGAACATGGGGCTTTTTTCATGCGTTTATCCGGTTTACACAGAAACCGCTTTAGCTCACGGAAAAAGCACCCTTCTGAAAACTCGGGCCAGGGTTTGTGTAATTCTGTGTAAACAGGTAAAACTGATCTTCATCTAAGCATGTCACCTAAATGCATTCATAATGTTTTTGTAATGATAATGTGTATATCCAAAACCCATGTTAACTTTGTTTTTTAAAACTGTTAAAACGTACCTACTTTCATTCATTTTCTACCGCTTTGTCCCGTTAGGGGTCGCGGGTGACTGGAGCCTATCCCAGCAGCTTTTGGCTGTGTGAACAAGTGAGAAAAGGTGTGTTTTGAGTTCTTTCAAAAAGATCGTTTTAGTTTAAGTTCCATTTTTTGGGGAGCAGCAGCTTTGGACTGAACACGAGGTACAACAGGGACACCAGCTGCAGAGGAACGGCGCGCTCTTGTTGGCTCGTATAAATTTAGTCGAGCGCTAATGTAGAGAGGAGCGTGGCCACTAAGAGCTTTGTAGACTATTAGAAGTCAATTCTGATATGAACAAAAACCTGTGCAGCAACAGGTGTAATATTAAAGAATAACTTAAATACTCAGATCCATCCGACTGTGACTGGGAGCATTTATCTGAACAATCATCTCAGCCACTACTGACCTGAGAAAAACACAAAAGCTGTAACATCTCAAAATAAAAACAACTGCTGTTCATATCATTATTATTCATGTAAAAGAAGACACCAGATGTAAACTGTTTTTTTTTTTTTTTTGCACAAGGAAAATGGCCGCACACATGTAATGTGTAAACAGACACAGTTTGTTTTTGGGTGAGAGGACTGTGTGGTGTATTGTGCGCTCCTCGTACCAGTGGCCCGAAGGCGATGATCTTGAGGATGCACTCGAGTGTGAACAGCGCTGTGAAGACTATGTTCAAGTATTTCAACATGGACTCGTACCAGTCTGGAGCTCCGTAGAACTGAGAAGAGAAGCGGAGAAACAAAGACAAATATGTTGATAAAAAAAAAAATAAAAACAGCTATGCCAATGTACAGGAAGAAAGATGATCTATTGATTTTATATTTTTTGGATCCAAACGGTCAGTGGTTGCTTTTAATTTTAATCATTTTAACCATCCAGCAGAAATGCACCTCAACACTGCTGTAATATATGTGATTTGGACTATCCTTAAACCTTTATTTGGATATGGATTAAATTACTTTAGCTTGATGCATTGATGTTTCCGTCTGACAGGGTTATACCAGGGTTACTGTAATGACTAAAAGTAGCATTGTTGCTACATGAGCGCCGTTAGTAAAAAAGGGAGTTCCAATTTCCTTTGCTACACTCATTGCTTCAGTTCTGTTGATCTACTTTTGCATAGAAGAGAACCTGAAAGAGGCTTTATTTGATGTCTTTACACTATATAGTAAACTAATCTAGCCACAGGAGGTAACAAGCCAATGTAATTTTAGTTGTTACAAATCCAAATAAAGGTTTGAGGGCTGGGTTAACAACAAACGCTATCAGTGTGACCTACAGGGTACTGGTGGAAATTTTGTTGGTCAAAGAGGAAGAGGAGGAAGGTGTGTCCGATGGCAGAGAGAGACTAGAAAAGGCAGGAGTTTAGGACTGAAAGTAGGGACTTTGAATGTTGGTATGACGACAGGTAAAGACAGAGAGCTGGTATGTATGATGCAGAGGAGGAAAGTCAATATTCTGTGTGTCCAGAAGACCAGGTGGAGAGGGAGCAAGGCTAGAAGCATTGGAGCAGGTTTTAAACTGTTCTATCATGGTGTGTGTGTATGTATGTAAGTATGTATGTGTGTATTAAGGATGAATAGACTAGTATAATATAGTATAGACCTATAAAACTGTAGTGTGCCACCCTTCCACAGTCTGTGCCCACCCTATCTAAACACGCCACTGAAGGAGAGGGATCCAAGTGGAGAAGCCGAACAAGAAAGAATGAAAGAAAAGGTGTACAGGACAGTAGTGGGAGCAGAGATGTTGTATGGTTTGGAGAAAGTTGCTCTGAGAAAAAGATAGGAGGAAGAGTTGGAGGGAGCAGAGTTTACAGGATGGATAGGATCAGGAATGAGTCCATCAGAGGGACAGCTCAGGTGAGATGTTTAGTAGATGTTTAGTAGATGTTCAGAGAAGGGATCAGTGGAAGGATGCTGAGGTTTGAGCTGCCAGGCAGGAGGCCAAGAGGAAGACCAGAGGAGGTTTATGGATGTAGTGAAGGAGACATGGAGGTAGTGTGAGAGAAGAGGATGCAGTTGGTAGGGCTAGACGGAGGCAGATGATTCGCTGTGGTGACCCCTAAAGGGAGCATACCAAAAGAAGTATTAAAATGTTACTGAAAAATAATGGATTGACTAATTGGTCTTAGCAGAGATAAAAGGGCTAATTAACAATTTTGCCTAGTGCCCAGAAAGGGAGGAGCAAACCCTGTTTATTGCACATTGCAAAGTAAAGAAAAAAAATTTTTTTTTACAACTTGAACAAAAGGAAATGCATTCAGAGGCTTGACTTTCATCATACAGTGAGTGCTGGATTTTTGCTTCATCTTCATTTGTGAAAATTTCAATATAATCAACAGGCATCAATGACATATTTTTATTAAAATGTGGAAGTGTATTTCTATGTTGCATTCGGATCAACACACATACACAAACAAATCAACTGCAAATGAATTCACCACCAAAATGCACATTTAAAGTTTCTAAATAAACAGACCAATGTTGCTGAAAACGTTTGTGCTGTATAAAGACGACAGACAGTGGCTGGGGCTTCAAACATGCCTGTATAGATTGCGACCACAGCGTGACAGAAGGAGAAGCTGGGTGTTATTGCTAGAGCACTGCTGTGATGGCAAAGGCAGTTTATCTCCTCTACGACTTCTTTTGCACAGAAAGTCTCTCGCCTGAGAACACAAGCTTAGAAAACTGCCATAACACCAGCACAAGGCTCTGGTCGCAGAGACCACATATGACTCAGATGTAAATCTACATACTCTTGGATTTTTAAGTGCTGGCCACGTCCTCAGGCCTGGCCAGAGCTGAAGCTGCAGTAATGACTTTTTCAGCCTCAGAAGTCTGAGCTTTAGAGATGTCTGTGTTGAATTATTAAAAAGATTAATGCAACAGTGTAATGGAAATAAACAAGTATAACTTCAGTATGAATATAATCTGTGTATGAAGGAAGTGGCATAGAATAAGTAAATGAAAGACACAATCATTAAAATCTAGTGTCCTTAATGAGTGAGGTTTGTGAAACCATATCATTTAGGTCTCCTTCCAAAGTTAAACATTCTAATAACCTGGAGCTCTGTATTAACTATTCACATGTGAAAAAAAACTAAATAAAATTTTGCATTTCGTTCATCACTAAATGTTTTTTGTTGATGTTAAGGGCTTTATGTAGAGCAAATGGTATAAACAAAATTGATCAAATGATATGATCAAATGCTGACATAATTCTCATGAAGGAATGTGGCCGTCTGATATTGACTTTTATTGTTTCATTTTTTTTAAGGGTCTTTAAAACATTTTTTTTGTTAACTTGTTAACTTCACTAACAAACAGCTTTGTGACCAGGGCTTGACATTAACACCCACCAATCCATCTAATGCGGGTGAATTTCAGCTGTGGTGGGTAACAGTCACTCCACTGGCCACGTTTGGGATTTTACTACAAGCTAAGAGTTAATTGTGGTGTTTTTTCTTCTTCTAAATAAACATGGGGTCAAAACCCAAGTAGGCCCTGTGGAAGACCTGGGAGACCCTGGAGGGACAATGTCTCTTGGCTGGCCTGGGAACACCTCGGTATTCCCCCGGAGGAGCTGGAGGAAGAGGGTTTTTCTGGGTTCCTCTCCAGTGCTGTGTTTTTTAACATGCTAAACGTGTTGCCATAATTAAGTCTTATCTTATGCACTGTTGTTTTATTTGTTATATTATAACCTTGTTATATTACAACCTTGGTCTATGTGCGTATAAGTTACAAATCAAAAATTTATTTTTTAAGTGAGAGGTGTTAATTCCACTTTTTATACAACATACATCAGAATTTTATATTGGAGCTCAGTGTTGTAAACTCAATGGGTGAGCACAGCGGAACTTGAATATTTAGGGGTGTGTCATTCAAATAACCGGCATAATGCATTTTTTTATGTAAAGCTCTACACAAATTACTACACTACAACCTAAATTGAAAATAAGCTAGTGAGGGGCTAGTAACTGCTTTATGGATTTTATGGTGTCAAGCATTCTCTTTTAAAAGCAGCCATCTGCGAACTAACCTTCATCATGAGCACAACCGTGTTGAGGGCGATCAGAGTCATGATGGCGTACTCAAACGGCGGTGACACTACAAACTTCCACATCTTGTACTGGTAGGACTGCTTGTTCTCCGGCATGTACCTGGTGAGCGGCTTGGCGTTGATGGCAAAGTCGATACAGGCCCTCTGTCGGGAACATTTCAGACAGAGAAAAAAGAGACTGTATTAATCCTCTGTGCTTTACACCTTTTATCCCACTAAAATAGACACTTTTAAAACATGAAAGCTAGCTGGCACAACACCACAGCATTTGTAATATGAAACGTTTTGTAATATCAAAAGATGAGTCCGCAAATTACAGCCGTCTAATCAGTGATTTTAAGCAAGTCCCTGTGAAGTACAGATGAGAGGAGTGCAGCAAAACAAACCCGCTGCTTTGTTTGAGGCAATTGTAAGTCGTGTTCAATACACTGCGCCGGCGGTGAGGCTCAGAGGTGGATCAGCGTGAGCGCGGATCAGTAATGAAGACAAGGCTCGTGATGCAAGAGGCATACACCTCCTGAAATTTTGGAGTGAAAACAATGTTTTCCACAGTTGGAAAAGCAACCCACCCTGATAAAAACAAATTTGACATTTCTTCAAACCACTGATATGTGATGTGGAAGAGGTTTAATTATGCAAATTCTAAATAGAGGTCCAGGAAAATGACGTCATACAACCCCGAATTCAGGATGTTCATACAGAAGTTCCGTGTATCTATTGTATTAAAAACAATTTGTACAAAAGCTCTAAACCAGTTTGAACAAGTTTTCCTGTCCATTTGTGGCAATGTGTCCCATAAATACTCCTCTGTCTGTGTTCCATTTAAACAAAAATTTCAAGCTTTTATCTAGCTTTCACCGCCTTGCGTCATAAAAAAACTGTGGGTATACAGTGAGTTGTATAATACTCATATTAACAGGGATTTATTTCTACAGTTTTTAATATACATACCTCACAAGGTCTTTAAAGAAATTCATTTCTTGCGGCTTTAGTGACTCTGTAGGAGTGTGCGAGCTACAAACTTAAGTGCTTGACAGAGCTACTTGGAAATGTATATGACATTTTTTAACATATAGCTCAATATCAGTGGAAGTGTGTATTTAATGTCTAACAGATCCTGTCATTAATAAAGATTAATTGTTCTGTACCGGCTGTAGTCTAAACTTTGGATCCATATTCCGGACGACTCTAGTGGAAACTCCGCTCCTCGCACAAGCGTAGTCCAATATTCTTGTTTTGAACCTCATAAAAGTATTATATATTATATCAAAGTAAAGCCGTTCTTGTCCCGCTCACGATACTTGATGGATGTAAACCGCACAACTACACTCACCTGTGAAGAGTTAGTTGATATAGATTCTGTGGTCAGAGAGAAGCAACCAGCCTCCAGCACAACACAAACACCCACAGACACTCCTCGCAAACAGAAAACCCAAGCATTATCAAGTGTGACCAAAAGAGCCAAGTCAGAATCTAACCGACGAAGGACAAAGACAAGTCAATTTGAGCAGTGGAGGCAGCTCAGATCTGCATTAGATCTAAACTTTTTCCTAAAGAGGTAAGACAGAGTTGTATAATATTTCATGTTTGTTAGTTGTCTAATACTAAATAACTATAAAGCTATGGTAAATTGTGGCTGCTAGTTAGCAGATATCACATTAGTGACATAGTAAGAAAATGCAACCCGTAAGACATTCAAAAGCCATTATGATCAAGGAGTATTTGTGCTCGTTCAGTTTTTTTACTTCACGTCAGCCTTTATTGATAATAAGTAATATAACGTTTTACTGTAACAATAAACTTGCAGATTTGTTTCTTACCTCTGTAAACACTGTGCATCTGTGCGTGCTGAGGTCTCTGCCGGTTGATGATGTGTGTGTACGAGCTTGCACAACGAGAACGAGTAATAAAGGCTGCAACTGCCACTAACAACCGGAAGTGTCGCTCGAGTTTAGAAGTTTCCTAAAACCTAAACCTAAGTTAGCAGGTTTCCTTTCGCACAACATTAAAAGTGACTATGACACTTTCTTGACATTTTGAGTGACAGCTTTGAGAAAAATCGGCCAAAAGTTTATACTGTTCTTTTTTTAATTTTTCCTTTTTGTAAGATTAATGTATTTGTACATGCACCCTGAGAAATAAAGAATATACTAAGCTAAACACAATTTCTCAGAGATTATGTTGGCATGAAAAGACTATGACAACATGTTCAAAAGAGAGAGGATTTCCAACTGTTAAAACAAGTTTACAGTCACAAGCCAAGAGCTGATGATGTGCTAAACCAAACATGGACTCGTGCCAAGCAAAAGGCTATAAAAACTGTTGTTAACACAGTAACAAATTTTGCAGTTGCATTAATATTTATTAACTTTCTGTTGCTGTACCTCATTTTTCTCCAGACTACAATCAGACATGGCCTTGTCTCCTTGCTCCTGGAACGTGATGATAATCAAAGCCACAAATATGTTGACAAAGAAGAACGGGAAGACTACAAAGTAGACCACGTAGAAGATGGAGGTCTCCATGCGGAAACCTGGACTGGGGCCCTGGTCCTCGTAGGTGGCGTCCATAGAGTGTTTCAGGACCCTAAAGGGAAAAAAATACAAACATGAGTGTGAAGCTGGTGTAAACAGCTCCTTATCAAAAACATCCTGAGGACTTTCTGTGAGGAGTCTGCATGTCCTCTGCGTGTTCTCTCCGGGTACTCCAGCTTCCTCCCACCGTCCAAACACATGCATGTACAAGTTAATCGGCAAATCTAAAGTGTCCCTAGTGAATGAATGTGAGGCATATGTCTCATAGAGTGAGTGTGAGACACAGAGTTATGTGTAACATAACTCTAAATGTCAGCCCTGTGACTAACTGGCCAGGGTGTACCCCGCTTCAGGCCCAAAGCTGCTGGGATAGGCTCCAGTCACCCGTGACCCCTAACGGGACAAAGCGGTAGAGAATGAATGAATAAATGACAAAACATGCATAGTTTTCAGAAGACCTTCTGTAGCTTTCATTAAAGAAGCTTCTTACAAAGAAATGTCTTCTTCAGCCCTTCTTAGACTAAGTATATGTATTCTTATTGGGTTTGTTTTTTAAGAGCAGACACTCACTTTGTGGCTAATTTCTGCAGATCTATGTTGTTCTTGTTGTTAGTCAGATAGAGACTTTCAGTAAGTTCCAGCCTTATGTCCTTATTAATGGTAGCATGTAATATTGGATGCTCATTGGACCAATAAACAATGTTAAAAATATTCATATTGGCCAATCAAATTTAAAGGAAAAAAATAACATTTCTTCTAAAGATGAACAATAGAGTGTGTTGTGGCTAATGCTGCTGCTTGCTCTAGAAAAGCTAAAATAATGTCTTTAAAGAGACACTATGTAACTTTTAGCCACTAGGGGCACAGACCCCACCACAGACTGTCTGTGTTGTTTGTATTTGTAAGAAAACATGCAGAAAAAAAACATGTTTTTTGAAACGGTAGGTTCATTTAAGTCCATTTTGTACAAATAAAACTCTGTTAAGGTATAGTGTACTGGCCTATTTCTGTGCTTGCTTGTTGCTAAGCATGTCTCTCAGAAGAGGTCTGCTCGTCTCATTGGCATGGAATCAGAGTTTTCTGTCCAACTGAGGGTACTGTTTCAGTAAAATAGATAGGATTCCACCAATTGTGTGTATAAGAATCCTTAAATCTATACAAGAATGTATTTTGGGTGGAATTTAAAATGATGCGATGCTACTAGCTAAAAGTTGTGCCAAGTAAAGTGTGAAAGACTTGATCGATAAAGACAGAGAAGTCTAGGGCTATCCCACCTAAACTATTTTATTTTCACTCTGAGGACAATGCAAACTGCTGTTGCTTTGCTGCCATTCTTTTTTTTTTTATTATTGGTATTGAGCAATTCAAATTTTTTAAATACATTTGATAACCCTTGTTAGGTCAGTAGCAAGATAAAAGAAAAATCCAATTAAAATCATGATTCTGAAAAAACAAAAAAAAGGAAATTGCAATTTTATATTATGTATAGCCATATGACCCAGCCCTACATTCAGCCAAGGTAGTGCTTCTTGAAAATGTATTCTGTCTTCAATGTCTATGAGTGAGTTTCATTTATACAAGCTACTTTCCATCTTCAGGTAAATACAAGGACTTAATGATGCATGATGAGATGTAAACAAAATGCCTCTGATGAATCAGACAGAAGTGTTGATGCAACCAGTCCTGATTGCTTCTTCAGAGAATACACAGTCATTAAGCCCAGACACAAATGAGCTCAGTCTGCTTCTACAGCCAGGTGTGAAAGCTCAGGACAAATCAGGTGAGACTGTTACGCCGTACAATAATAGCTCTGGTCTGTTTTGCTGGGGAAAAAAAAGGACATGTTAAATTTGACTTACATGGGCCATCCTTCGCCGGTGGAGACGGTGAACAGTGTAAGAAAAGCCCACAAGACGTTATCGTAGTGAAATTCGTATTTTTTCCACTCTCGAGGTTGAGCTGCAACGTCATCCCTGTCATAGTCCAGAAACTGACCCCTGACAAACAAACCGAGCTGAATGAAAAATGGTAATATTACAGTTCACGTGTACAGAGTTTTGAAAGTGTGTGGAGTGCTTACCTGCAGTCTTTCTCCAGACCTTTGGACTCATCGGTGCAGTAGAAGAACTTTCCTTTGAAGAGCTGTACGGCGATGACAGCAAATATGAACATGAAGAGGATGTAGACGATGAGTATGTTAAGGACGTTTTTCAGAGAGTTCACCACACAGTCGAACACCGCCTGAAACGTAATGAATTTAATGTGTTAACCTAGGTTCAGGAGCAAGGCCACGCCTCAATTACACATCTATTTCTCCCAAAAGCCCTGTTTATACTGTTTATATACACAGCTTTATTCTGATCATATTTCAGTAAACATCTCTCTACTCTATAGAGCGTGGTCCTTGCTCGTGACATTCAGTAAATAACCAAAAGCTCTGACATTGTTTGTTTGGGCTAAAGTATAATGTGTAAAACCACTGCCACTATATAAAAAAAGCTTTGTACAGAGTTGTACAGTTTTCTCGCAGAACAATAGGCTGTGAGTTTCATGAAGAAATTTATAATTATTATTTTAGACTTCTGTCCCACACTTTAAATATTGTTGATGACACAACTGGACACTCTGCAAGTGAATTATTTACCCTCCTTCTTTCAGAGAAACCATATTGTTCTAAGTGAACTATTTTGCGTCATACAAAAAGTTTCTTCCCCTGAGCTGTGATGAGTCTGAACACATTCTGGAAAATCTCACACTAGCATTTTATCTACAGACATGTATATGTGTTATTTCTTTTTAAAGTTTTACTCAACACTTATATGTTTTGTCTGTTAAAGTTTGTGTTTCTTTTGAGCTCCTTGCAACTGCTTTCCCATGTGTTTTTCGTACTATAAATGGCAAATAAGATGAACTAATATAACGGCTTTGACTGACTCATATTAAACATTAAAGGATTTCTTGCTCAAACAGTCTTATTGGCCATTGAGTGAACCACACACTTCTGATGAAATGGTTTCAGTGCTTGAGGAGAACTCTGAAGGGGATTTCTTTTCTTTCTTTTCACAAACTTTTACCTATTGACAATAATGTGGACAGGTTTTAAGTGGTTTAAATTAATGATTGGGGTTCTTTCTCTCTCATCCAGTCTTTCTACCCGTCATCCTCCTTCTATCCGCAGCTGTTTTCTCCATCAGCCTTTGCACTGATCTCTCTGTGAGACGGAGCGTTTGGTTGATTTGTCCCGACACATGTGTGGTCCGAGCCATGAATATGCAGCTGAATGAGTGATCTGCATCCAGGCCCGTCCCGTCTTCTACCATCCGTCTGCTAGAACGCTCGGCCCGGCACCAGAGAGACCTGCCAGCTTCCATCATCCTCACTCATCTCATCTATTACCCCCATCACTTCTCCAGCTTCTGTCACAGCCATTACTTTGAGCTGATCAGCTGAGACTGGAGACCAGAGATTTGTCGGCCCAACTGAGACCACCACACTGTTATTCCCTGAAAGGATGTGTTAGTAAAATCTGTCTCATGATTAGATCTATTTGTATTGTTGTTTTACAAGAGAAATAAGACAAGGGTTGGGAATCACAAACTAACAATTAATAATATACTTTTGCTGAGGAAAACCAAAGGATCATCTATGACACCTGACAAACATTCTGTGTCACTGAGTAAATCCAAATATGAGTCTAACACCTGCATACTTGAAAATATCTGTCTGCAACACCATGTTAAAAGATTAAACAAGACATTCGGTATATCATTATGATTATTGAGATAACAATAAAAAGAAATATGCAATACAAAGATATTTTATCTCCTTTTTTTGACAGTTTTTTTGGTGTTACCGTGGCAACATGGGGGGAGGTCCTTATTGTTTTTTTTTTGTTTGTTTGTCATACCATTAGGAATGCATGATCTAAATTGTATTAGTCTATCACAAACTCTGGGTCCCATTCAAAATTTTGTAGTGGGCGCTGGAGAGATATTTCTGAAGGTCATGAATGTGCACTAGTGCTCTACTGGATATGAAAATGTCTATGTCACCACACTAGGGGTTCCCTACAGACACGCCAGAAAGAGTCTGAAAAAAAATTTATAACTTCTTTTGTGTCTAGATAATATTTTACAACAATGAAAAACTCGATATAACTCAATATAAAAGCTGAAAACAGAAAGTCATTAGCTCCAATTTACATTTCTCCAGTGTTTACCTTTATTCTTGAGGAAAACACAGTGTATTACTGAATATGAATCATCGTTTGGTAAACTTTGCTAAGGAGCAATAAAAACTGTGAGCAATAAATACTGGAAAATGGATATTATTTTAGACATCTTGACCCTGTCCCACACGAGGTGGACACTGTTAAATGGCACAGTAACTACACTAAGAGACTCACAGGCTTTGCATCTAACACAACTCTAGACAACACATTGGTAACCTCATAAGACTAACACTGACTAACACATAGCTCTACTCTATCAGTGTCTATTATAAATACAGTTTTTAATATATCAAGCAATTTGAGTGACAGCTGTGTATGTTGATATTTATGAACAGATATGCTTCTCTTAATTTATAGAGACCTGGTGCTACATTACACGCAATAAGTACTCCCTTTTCATTAAAATAACTTAACCTAAACAGATCAATTATTATTGGCTCTGAACTCACTGGTAACTGAATGGTTGTGGTTAAATACATATATATATCATTTCAAATAATCTTTAGAAAGTTTAGAGAAAAGCATATGATTCATGAGAAGCAGCATTGGTAAAAGAGTTTTGAAGTTGTCTATCAGTCAGTACGTTTACATCCACACACAGAGCTTACTCTAACTATGCTCACAGCTCCATTAAGCTTTTGGACCTGGAGTTCACACCTTGTTCAAGTTTACAGCACAAGAGAGAACGGAAGTACAGTGTCCGCACGGGTTGATGCTGCATTTATGTGTCCTTAGTATTTCCTGTCATGTCAAGATAAGTTGTTAACATTTTGTCCAGTTTTGAGATGTCTAACCCTTGTATGTGTTTTCAGAATGACTTTCTGCCTTGATGTTTTTCCTCCACTTTGATTACCTACCCTGCCCCTAACGTGTTCTGTGTGTGTCTGAATCCACTCCCTAATCACTATACTGTACACTAGAGACATAAATATATATATATATATATATATATATATATATATATATATATATATATATATATATATATATATACATATATATATATATATATATATATATATATATACACATATATAGTTTTGTATAATTTTTTCTCTTGATATTTATAGAAAAAGAAAAAAACATCATATCAATGTATCTTTATTTAAAAAGTAAAAAAATATTATTTGTAAATATTTAGCTAACAATAAATTATAATTCTTAAGTTCATTTGAGATCTTGCTGCAGATCCAGTTGTAAATGTCAAAAATGGACGTTGCTGCAGGTGACGCTTCTGAGGCGATAGATTAGTTCATTTCTCCTCCTTCTCTCCTCTCCTCTTTGTGGCTCCTCTGAGGGCGGGACTAAGACCAGAGGGGATGAAGGGAGTGGAGGAATCGAGTGTGCACATTTAGAGAAATGAAATCCAGCCTCCCAATCCAAGTCTCCCTCCCTAGGTCCTAACCCCTCAATCAAGTACAGTGCTGCACTATATTGAGGACTATATAATGCACCCAATTAGTGAACAGTGTTGGACACTACACATTGATTTTCTGTCGCTGATACCCCGCTGATAATGGACTTTTGTCATAGACTCTGGCAGAACTTTAGTGATATAACTATTTATAACAAAGCCAACGTCTTTTATTCAACAAGCCTTGTCCTATTAATAACAAAAACAGACTGTATTATTGCAGCTCTTTTTTGTCCCTGAGTTAAGCTCTCATACCCGTGTGTGTGTATGAGCTAACGTTTGTGATTTAACACTGTAACGGTTTACTAATAACAATTTACAACTAAATACGTTTCCATAAAGTGTAAATCTTGTGCCTCTCATTTATTTTATTCAACTGATACAGATTAACATGTCACGGTCTATTTTGTTCACTACTTGCATTACATTGTGGGAAACGTTGAGTGCACAATATAAAGTTATTGTTACTGTTGCACATTGTATATGCATTTAGCAACTTGTTTTATTTAATAAAATGTGTGTGCCACCCCCTTACTTTTGTTGAATTATTATTATGTGTTTTTTTATACTATAAGTTGTTTAATGTGCAAGAAAATAAAATTAAATATATTTTAGGTTTTTGATGCAGTGGTATTTTTCTTTCTTTAAGATTGTCCAACACTGTCAAATATGAACAAAAAAGTAACACTAAACTGCAAACTGTAATAAAATATAAATAAATATATAGCTATACATCTGATTCAAATTGGAGAATCGTGACCCCAAGAATTAATATAAATTAAATCAAGGGATTCCAAAAGATTCCCACCCCTGGTCATAAACACAACAAACTCTTTTAAAGGCAAATAATCAAACATATATAAAAAAAATTATAAAAAAATTTATAAAGCACACCGGAGAAATTACTGTATATGTATATGAACTTTACTGTGACTCCACGTTTATAAATAGAGCGGGTGGTACTCAAAGAGCCAAACATTTTTTGAGATGGTACTTAGTGAGAATAGTTTGAGAATCACTGTGTTGGCTGATATTTATAAATTCATTATGACATTGCAGCTTATGATATCTATGGAATTCTTGAACAGAATCAAATATAATATATAACTACATTAAAGATATATTTTTTTAAATTCAAGAATTTTATCCTTGTGTCCACTTTAGCTACACATTAGTGTCTCTACTCTACAGAAAAAATGGTAATTTACTCTAGTTTTATCTAAAAATCTTAACTGGAACTAAACAACAATAATAATAATAATAATAATAATAATAATAATAATAATAATAATAATAATAATAATTGCCTTTTAAAATCTACCATGTCATCATCGACTCACTTGAACATCATTATCAAACTATTAAACAAAATGAATATTCATTTAAAAAAAAAATGAACGACAGATTAAATATTTAAATAGTCATTAATTGCAGCCCTAAACATTAACTGAATGATCTTGAGCCACTAATCAACAAAAGCAAATCACAGCATATTTTAGAAGACAACATTTACACAAATAAAAGGCCGCCCAGACAAAATGGAAGCCAAATACTCGACTTGATTTGATACTATTGCCGTTGAGTTGGTTGTTGTGAGGTCTAATGGCCTTACCTTGAGCTTAGGCAGTCGTTTGATGGTCTTCAGTGGCCTCAGGACTCGCAGGACCCTCAGAGACTTGATGGTGTTGATGTCTTTCCCTTTTGTCCCTCTGTTCAAATCCAAAATTTAGTCAGTGCAGCAGTATATGAAGAATGGCATGACAGATTAACAGCCATGGATTTTCCTACAGAATATTAGTTAGTAGTGCATGCATAAAGGAAACGTTCTTATTCTACAGAAACAGTATGTGTAATTAAACACTACTCTTGCTTGGTTATACTACCATTACAGTTTTGGACCCAAAAACACACAGTTGGAGCATTTTATCTTTTATTTATATTTTATTCTATATATAAAATGGTAAAAATGTGTAATATGTATTTTTAATTTGTTTGGGTGAAAACTGTTAGTGGTCTACAGTTTAACATATTTTGTCTTTTATGAATCTCTGTTAACTTTATTAAAGCTGTGGTAGGCAATTTTGTGAACCTAAACAAAAGCAAGGCCCTATGGAAAATATCTTAGCAGGAAGTGTCTATTAACAAGTGAACTGTTTCTGTAGAGTAACACACAGGTTTTTAATTTCTCCAGTGAAAATGCAAAGAAGGAGGGGGTTCTTTGCAGGAACCAGTGCTGTCTGTCAGAGCCGCTACACGCTGCACATTATGTCAAAGTGGTCGAAGAGAAAACTCTCTGTTATGCTAATAACACACAGCAGGACCATCACTCATGCACGCGGCGACATTGGCCAAGGACAGCTACAGCGAGCTTTAATTAACCAGTCAGACCAACACAAAACAGACCGTCACTCTCCATAAAACAGACTGCCTTTGTATTGTCTCAGACAAGACGGCTTTAAGAAATGATGAGAGGTTCAAAAGAAAGTCTGTTTATTTATGGCACAAGAACTACATGCAGGAAATAGATAAAACAATCAAACAGTCAACAACAGTCTTTTTTATTTATTTGTTATTAGTACATGCAGTCTTTTTCATTATTTTTACTAGTTTTATTTATTTAGATTTGATTTGCTATTTGTTGATTTATTTTCAATTCAAGAAAAATCATTTTGGCATCTTCTGCGAATAGTTCTACAGATAAACCTAACCATGAATACAATGGTTGTTCTGATGACAACACAATTGCGTAAATATTTTTGAGCAATCTTTATATTTGAAAATTATCTTACAAAAAATTAAGAATATGAACTGGTCTAGCTTTATTGCGTAACTTCATCAACTGTTTATTGAGATAATGCCATTTGGACATATTTGTTAAACAAATATTAATCCTGTTCTTAAGATCATTCATCAGCTGGCTCCACATTAATGGTTGTTCACTTGCTTGGGCCAGTCCTTAGTTTTTTCTAAATGTCCCAATTATTATGTGCGTACTGACGTGTCTGTGAAGGTTCTCAGTAATCCAGGACATCTTGAAAAAAAGGTTTAAATAACAGCATCTGGACATCACATTCGTTAGCCATGAAAGGCTAACGAATGTGAGAACAGAACAGCCTGGTCCATCAGGTTTGGTTTCAGGTCACTATCTAGTCTGACCACAATTTGCCTCTCAGTACTGACGGCACAGAGGCGCAGTGGTTAGCACCCTCGCCTCTCAGAAGGTCCCACCAACATTAAAAACATGCTGGACGCCCCCTCGTGTGGTTGCTGACTAGGAATTTCTTCACGCAGATAATAAAAAAAAATACATCCCACCTAAATAGGATCTTAAATTTGGCGGTGGTCTATGGAATATGAATTGCTAATCGAGAGAAAATGTGCATACACCAGCACACTGAACTCAGGTCAGGAGCCCAGCACCCGACTGAGCTTCCCTGAGACAGAACAGACCAAGTGATACACTGATTTTGGATGTACTGCCAATTTTTCTGAAACAACGTAGGTGGCTGTAAAAAGAACATTCAGTTCACAGGCAACAGCTCCGATGGACGTCCTTGCAGTTGGCAACCAGCTCTTTCAGCACAAGAGGAAATGTTTGTTTTAACTGTCATTTTTACACAACCAGTCAAAAGCTCACTCTGTCATAATCATTTCTTTAATCACCACTCCAATACAAATATATTTTAGCAAAAGTCAAGTGCAAGTTAATATATTTCTTAAATATAAGGAGGAAATTTGAAAACTCAGAGAAGGAAAGAGCTGGAAGACTTCAGACAGTCACAGCAGCTTTTAAACTCTTCTATGCACATGGTTTCATTAGAACTGGCACAAAGATTGTTGCACTTGTAGCACTTTTTCCAAAGTTTGTTTGAGGAAAAGAATTTAAAAAAATGATGGCCCAATATTTGTGGACTCTATTATGTAAGTAAAGTGATCAGCGTTCATAAATAATGCCCTCAGTGAAGAATGTGGTTTCTTTTCCATTGTTTTGCCACTTTATCTGTGGTCTCTGTTATATTTATATATCCCCCCAAAAAAATCAAGATCAAATTGAATAACCATTATAATCCATAATAATTCACTTTTAACAGAGTCTTCCCACTCACACACACACGACTTAAAAGACACCTGATTTCCACTGGAGTGCATTCAAATCCATGTACAGTCAGAAAAGAGCTATTTTTACAGTGTGACACAAAAGTCTACAGAGCAGCTCAAACTGGAGAGAAGCATGGTTCCATACATTGGCAGCTTGGGGGGATTTTCAATCTCTGTAAAAAAAGGTCAAAGGTCTGAGAAAATGTCATGCAGCTTTCATGCTCGGATGACTCGGTTACTGTGACATGCAATCTGCAAAAAAAATTAAAACGTCATTGCCGGTCCTCGCTATTCAAGGCCACATTGAGACGGCAACAACTGTCTCCCAATAGCTTTCAGAAGCGCCAGGAGCAGAGGAAGAGTGACGACTGCGAGTGCACAGGGTTGTGTGTTTGTGTTAGTGTGTGGCGGATCAGCTCTGATTGTTTCATACAGCCGCCAGGCGATGTGAGGTCAGGGTCGGCAGTCAGGAGGGCGAGGCATCTTATTGTTTAGAGATGTGACAGCCAAACGTGTGTTTTACTGCCTCAGCAAAACAAAAGATGAGGCCCAGATTAACTCATGTTATCTGTCTGAGGTCACCTTTGCTCTTCTGTTGTTTAAAATAGGTTTTTATTGGGTACAGCTGCCCATTTCTCCTTAGTTACTCACTCAAAAAAGTTTACATGCTTTTGTTCCTTGAAATTATCATATGCGTCCTTCCAACCAGTCTCTGATCTGTTAGATTTGCACACTCTGTTGTGTACATCTTTTTGTTATTTATTTTAATTGAGTTTTGTTAGACAACTAGGGCCCAGAGGACATTTTTGCTGTCCCTATGTCACTTGAAAAAGTAGTCAAATAAAAAAATTATTGCAAAAAGCCACTTAATTATTAATATCAAAAACACAAAAACACAAACACAAAATGCATTCTGGGAAATGTAGTTTGAGCCACTAGCATAAATGTTAGTCAATCAATCATGGCTATTACATTGAAAAATCTCTTTAAAGTTCCTTTAAAATGTAAATGTAGTAAAAACTAGATGGTGCTAAAAAACATTTTAAAATGAACTACAAATACATAATGGCTTTGAGTGGTTCTGCTCTGAAGACACTGTTTTTACACTGCACACATTATAGCTAATATACTGTAGTGCCCTGCCATAGTAAGCAGCTTTACTTTTACATAATGTTTTTTTAAATAGTTCCATGTAGAACTAAGTATTGTATGTGACATTAGACACTGAGACATCCAGGTTTAAGCTTGATTTAGAAAAAATAAATATAAAAGTAAATATATTGTTTAAGTAGTACTTGTTTCTGCTTACCATTTCCATTAACAATTAATAACTTAACAACATTAACAACTTCTATCAATTTCAAATGGAAATTTTATGAACATCCCCAGAGTATTTTCTGGACCTTAAAAAATTAAGAGCTATGAAAAATCTGCCTCATCTGACAGAGGATTTAGGACTTTATCAATTAATTTGATTTGTCTGGTACTTGTCATGCTGGGCACTACAAAGCTTGTGGCGGATTTTAGCTTTTTGTATTTAGACTAACATGCGTTTAGATGGAAGCTTAATGAAATGTGTAATAGGATGTAAGGTTATCCTCCAGGAGCCAGGCATTAATCAGGACTAAAGGGGTCTAATTGGTCAGATAGTCAAGAGATTAGAGAGCACGGTTCTATGGACTTATCAGGGCTTAATCTACACCTCCCACCATTTTACATGAGGCTCACAGAGAAATCAGTGCAGGCTTAAGGCTGATCCCTGCACTTTACCTTCACTGGTTAGACACAATTTTTTTAATAGGACTAGATACTGCAGTTGTGAGGTATATGAGCTAATGTCAATATAAATGTAGATCACGAGTGTGAGTACCAGTAAGACTAACTTGTTGGTTATTAAACTTTATAACATGACTCTTAAAATTACTAAACTTGAACTTGAACATTATTTGGGAATACAAGTTTGCAGTTAATGACAACGTAACACAGTGGGTCTGTTATAAGTTCTCTTTCAGGCAAGTCTCTTTAGGCAGGTCTTAAAGCTCTAGTACCTGGTTTTCTTACTGTCTCAGACACCACTCATCTCCAACAGCAGAAAACTAACTTGTCCTGCTTCTTTTATTAAGAAAAAGGTCAAACTGGACTAGGCTGCAACAACTAAGCAATTAAATCAATTATAATCTATTAATAATATTAGTTGCTAAAATGTACTTGCTATCCCAAAATGATATGTAGTCCTTGTGTGGCACACTTCTAGATACACATTATGTGTCTCTACTTAGATGCTGAAATCTGCAAAAGCTCCAGTGACAGGCCTCCGTCTTTGGCCAGTTTTTTTCTGGGCCTGCTGTGGGCCAACCTCCTGTCACTTCAGCCAATGTACGTTGAACAATAATGAAAAAAATGAGTAAGTGTAGTTTGTAAGTGTAACTTGTGAATTGGAAAAAAGTAAAAGAAGTAAAGCAGCGAAAGGGTAGTTTATATTTTCCATTTATGAAAACATTTTCTTTGGTTACGGTTACAGTTACAATTCTATTTTTTATTTGTATAATAATTTGTCCTTATTTTATTTCTTTGTTTGTTTATGTTCAAGCTGACCCTAGATTGAAGTAATATTTTAATCTCCTATTTTTTCCACAGTTGTTGATTAAACTGTCAAACTAAAGACATTTCTCCCAGTCTTACTTATTAATTAAAGAAGCATTATGCAAGATTTTTAGTAAACAAAGTAGAACACACAGGTCAAACATCAATTTTGGTCCAAAAAAAATAAACACACTGTCTGGAAATAATTGGCAATAGCGCCAATCTTCATTTGTTTCTGTTCATTTAAAAAACTGTGTTCCCAAAAACCAGTCCATCTTCATATTATATATATTTCTGATGTGTTGTAAGTTCTTCCTTCTTCTGAAAGCTATGAGGTTAAGTTCCCAATATTGTTTTTCTGCCTTATCATTCCAATATTGGAGCAGAGGTCACTTGCTAACAGTGGATATGTCAGTAGAGGGAGGGAAAGGGGGGCACAGTGGAATCCCACACGCTTTAGGATCCACAGAAATCATTTAGGAAGAGCAGTGAGCCTCACATTTGGGAAAGAAAAGGGGGTATATAAGGGCTTTAACAGTTCCCACCTGGCCACGCTTTGTTGAGATCTGACGAGAAGAACAGTGATAAAACACACACAGTTCACCACACGAACAGTTAAGCAGAGATGTGTTAAGCAGAAATGAGACACTGATATTATTGGACAACATCCAAAGAAAGCGATTATTCTTAAAGGAACAATGCAATAATAAATTAGAAACCTCAAAGTGAGTGAACAAAATGAAGCGGTAAATTTTCAACAACAAAGAACAAAGTGATGACAATGATGGTGACAACAATGAACAAAGGTTTAAGTGTGTTATTGTTGTAACAGTATCTAACAATGGAATTCCCCAAAGAATGTTTTTTATAGTGCTTTCTCATGACACTGGTTTCCCCACCGTCCAGAGACATGTATAGGTTAATATCCCCTAGTGGATGAAAGTGAGAGTGAAAGGTTTTCTGTCAGTCTAACAGATTAACCGGAACCAGATTGTCTAAGTTGAACCTTTTGATAAGATGAGGCAAACTTTGACAAATCAAAATGCAATTTCCTGGGTAACTCTGCTATATCTTGAAATACCTTGAGCTTGGGAGTTTTTTTAAAGGTCAGTTGCTGACCTAAAACTCTATTTGCATGTGGACAAAAGGCTGAAACCTCCCGTGTTTGCAGTGGCCAGAGCTAGAGCCAAGAAAAAACACTAAAAACCCATTCAAACCAATCTATAATCAGTATTTATATAGCACATTTTATATGTCAATCATAGTTAAATCATAGTTAAGTTAAAACATTAACAAAGCACTAAAAACAAATAAAAACAGAAGATCATAAAATGCTTGTACAGATAAATATGTTTTCAGTCTGGTTTTAAAAGAAGACGCTGTAGAAGCACCTTTGAGGAAAGGTGGAAGAGACTTCCAACGTTTTGTGTGTAGTCACAGTAAATAAGTAATTTAACTCTGTTTTCTAATGTAAGGCCTGAATGAAAATAGTGAAACACAGTAGTTTTCTTAGGTCACCATTACACTTCTTAGAAAATGATACCTTGACACCAATGACCAGATTTCCTAAGATGCACAATTTTGCATGGGTTGCTAATTTGTGATTGAATATGTGTAGTGTCTAATTTATTAACCGATTTTATTAATAAATTGCCGGAAATGAGAAATGTTGACTGGCAGAAACAGGTAAGATATGCTTTTAGCAAAATTGTCCTTATTGTAATCACAAACCTAAGCAAATCATACTGGATACTGATTAAATACTCCTGCCTAGTTTAGGCACAGTGCAATGGGTACAACAACAAATACTGTACATATAAGACCAAAAATAAAATCCTGTGTCCACGCCTTTTCTGTGCTAAATAAAACTGCCAATAGCATTTTCAGAGCCCCCCGAAATAGGTTAGAACATATTAAATCTGTCCCGGGGTCTTAGCTTGAATTAAAGAGCCTATACATAGTGCACAGCGGTATCCCCGTACGTTAACAGGTTTGCAGAAGTTCTGTTCTATTTGCAAACAATCAAACCTACCCTAGGACTCTTACAACTCCCTGTCAACAATACTTTTCTAGCCTTTAAAGCTAACCACAGCTAATTTACAACTGTCATGCTTCCTGCTCCCTCAACTCTGGTATTTCAAATATTTATTTATTCACATTTTCGTGAGGATAATCCCCTAAGATAAATCATCTCGTTTTCTATGGGGTCCTCTAATCCTCTAATAAGAATATATAACTTCTGGCTTCATAGATTGGGGTAAAATAGGTATATATATATATATATATATATATATATATATATATATATATATATATATATATATATATATATATATATATATATATATATATATATATATATATATATATCCAGGAGGAGCTTCCGAGGCCCCCTGCTCAAAGTGATGGGTCCACTCCACTTTACTGTCAAGTTATGAGACAAAATTTCAACAAGAAATGAGTGTGGGAGTAGATAAGCTGTCTGAAAAAAAAAAAAAAAAAGATGGTGCTATTAATGCATGAAGTTTATAATCATACAGACGCTGACAGAAAAGTTACATCATTGCATATTCATGTTTCATTTAAATATAAATCTCTGATGTCTGAACTTTAATCATTAAGTTAAGTGGTTCAGATCTTATAAAGCGTTGTTTTTGACAGTACAGTGTGTGTGTTCCTCCCTGTGAAGCAGGTAATTGCACTTATATAACCTGGATACAGATGTAACCCAAACACCTTACATAACATAGACACAGAAAATGCCAGCAACTTTGATTGTGACAGTGGCAGAGATGATAAGGAGTAGGAATGACAGAACATGACATTTGTTGGAGACATAAATGGCACCCGAACTGAGATGGACAGGCGGCACAGAGTCACAGACAGATGCCGAGATAGTGAAAATGGACAGGTACAAAGGCAAGGCTTTACCCCATGAGGCTCCTGAAAGCAATCCAAACCAGAAAAACAGATAAAAGACAGAAGAGACAGAGTCAGCCACAGACAAAGGACACAAGCCTTGTTTAGAGCTGGTGAAAGAGGAAACACTACAAAGAAAGAAAGAGATTTAAGAAAAGGTGACAGCATTGAAATACTACAAATGGCTACTGCTGTTTAAATATGCTCAACAGTGAGTTAATACACCTTAACAAAACTATACGTAACCTTGTTTCCAATGAGTGGTAGGGCATGGATCAGGTCAGTACAGCACTGTTTCTGGTTTATATAAATTTAGACATTTTACACTCACTTTTTTATGTCTTGGCCATACACGCCAACGCTTTTTAAAACTGAAAACAGATGCTTATAAACCTTAGGTTGTTTTTCAAAAAGTACATTTATCATATAATATAACTTCAAAGGTGACTATTTATTACTAAAACAAGACACTACAAGACATGATTTTTTACTCATTTCCCCTTAAGTTAAGATTATCTATCCTTCAATGGACACACTGCAAGTGTTTAGCTCCATCTTTTGGAAAGAGACCCAAAGGGTTACCAAAGCTACAATATGCTTTTTGGGGACAACTCAGACCCCTTTTGGCAATAGAAACATAGACCCACCATCTTTCTTAAGTGAGTCTGGAAACCCACCCATTGAGTCTGTCTTCCACCCGAACACCATCAACCAATTATAATTGTTTATAGTGATGCAGTACTCGAGGACGATCTTAAGACTGGTCTTGTCTTTGTCTCAGACTCGAAAATCTTTACTCAGTCTTGGATGTCAAAACCAACCAAGACCACAAATGGCGTATTTGTCTGTTAATTTAATATTCAATAGAATATCTTGCTCTGATACACTGCTATCCATGAGTCTGGACCTGGTCTAAGACGAGGTCCAGACCCAGACTAACTCTGCCTCCTTCACCAAACACTGACCTCTATGAGTTTAATTTTTTTAAGTGATCCCTTGAATCTATTTCAGCACATTGTGCACTGGTTCTGGTCTTGACTCGGCCTTTATCTGCCATGTTCTTGGTCTTGACTTGGTCTTGCCCTGATATGTCTTGGTCTTGGTCACAGTTTCTTGTCTTTTGTGTTAGTCAGTGCGGTCCTGACTACAACACTAATAATTTATCTAAAATGTTCATTACTCATAAAGAAGTGAAACTAGTCCACTCCAGACACGGCCCAATAGATTTATTATAAACTGGATGTAGCTCCACTCACACACCTTTATTACCAAAATTACCACAAATTTATCATCTAATTTGTAAAACATGAAAGGGATCAATTACATTTTTTTTCAGACTAAATCGGCCTTTAAATTACCCCATGGGACACTTTTGGTACTACATTAAAAATCCCATACAAAAAGCATATTTGAAGTTACTGATAGTAAGCCAGAATCTGTAGAAAGGAAGAAAAAAATTCTCTAAAAATAAATGGAAATGCTGTTTAATAAAGCCACACATGAGCAGCTTTAAATGCACCAAGTGTAATGTTTGTATATTGCTGCTGGTTGTATTAAAAATTGAAGTTGACTCACGAGCAGGCGAAGGCCACCAGAGCTCCACTGACCACAATGAAGTCCAGGATGTTCCACAGGTCCCGAAAATACGATCCGGGATGGAGCAGCAGTCCCAAGTCAATCATCTGCAGAGAGAGATGAAACTGAGGTAAACTGATATGGAAAAAGACAATCATATCTGAGCTCTCCCATGGCACTGACTTGTTTCTATTCAGTTGCTTTTAGAGACGTGCATTTAGAATCTAGCATCTGGCCAAATGTGAAACCACAAACCCAATTAGTGAAGCCACTGCCATCCATTGTGCGCCTCATTCCCAGAAACTGAAGTTTATGTTAGAAATGCTTTGAGCTTGGGCAAAGAAAGGAAATGAAAGTTGCTGTGATGTAAATACAGGACAACGAACAACTATTTACCACTCGATTCGACCAAAACAGGACCACTGCATTATGATTTGCTCAGTTTATTTGCTCAACATTTTGCATTAAGTGCTACTGTGTGCTGAGATTATCTTTGATAATGGTTATTTGATTCATCAGTGCAGCACACAACGAGTAATTCTGTAAAGAAGACGAGACGCAACACTTGAGGGACCTGAGGGACCTTTACAGCTGAACATAAATATAAACACCAGCAAAAGCTTACATTATATATTCATTATCAAAAGCAGGCACTTAGTGTGTTTACAGCTGCGGCAATGTATTGCTTTTTTTTTTTTTGTCGTGATGTTTACTTATATAAGCACATTATATTGATAACCTTCCCTGGTCTCGTTGTTTTTTTTTATGTTATGTTTATCATGTTTTTGAAATAAATGAATACATATGAGCTCGGTACACTGTAGGGTGCTTTTACTTTATCATATTCATGTTATTGTCAGTGCTGCTTACAAACATTGGTTCATGTGGCCTTTTGTCTGATTTCTGTAACCTGTAAACACACGAGGGACGAGTTTGTGTTTTCAAGAGGAAGGAGCTAAAGAAGTTTCACCAAGGTCATTTGATAATACTATTATATAAATCCGTGGTCCCAAACAGTGGGTCAAGACCCCAAAGTGAATAGCGGGAGATTTTATTTATTATATTTGGGTCATCCAAAAAAATCTAATTCTAATTCATTCCATGGTCATTTGTTGTAAATATTTTTTTAATTTATCTAGTTTTATTATCACTTTATTATCCCCATGGGGAATTTTTTCCAACAGGGGGTGTCCAGCATGTTTTGATATTGTGTTTAAAAATACAGTATGTAGCTGATTTTGTAAATTTGTAATGGTCATGAATGACATTTGGCTAAGAATATTTGAAAGGACACTAACTATGACAACAATGATTAAAATGGCCAAAATAGCTTTAAATTAATCAAAGGTCAACAAGAATTAAGAAAAATTCAAATTAAGCTCAATCAGGGTCAGTGTATTTTTGCGTTCATTTATTTTTCCATCAACACTGAAACCAAATTTTAAAAAGGAGGCCACTTTGGTTTTTAGCAAAAAAGAAAAATACAGGAACGGCTTTACTTTGGTTTGATAATACTGATAGTAGCTGTTAAGGGAATTATATATTTCCTATTGTTATTAATTACTGTTTGCTCTAAGTCCTTTTTCAGGTCATGTCCTTCATGCTTATCCAAACATAGACATAGACATAACAACTACATTCTGCACAAATTCTGAAATTGTCATGGGGAGGTGAACGATGTACGCCTCCTACAACAGCACATACAAAATTATATAAAATCAATGGTAATTGCTTATATAGATATTGTATACATTGAATGAAACCGGACCATTCATTTCAGATTATACTTATATATATATATATATTTACCTGAACTAAAAAGAGTAGCCTACTTTTATGATGTTCAAAACAAGAATATTGGACAACTTTCAAATTTAAGCTTCTAACAAATTTTTATAAAGATTAATTGTCTAAATTGTCTAAACTTTGGATCCATATTCCGGACGACTCTAGTGGAAACTCCGCTCCTCGCACAAGCGTAGTCCAATATTGTTGTTTTGAACCTCATAAAAGAATTATATATTATCAAAGTTAAGCCGTTCTTGTATTTTTCTAAACCAAAGTGGCTTCTTTCTTAAATTTTAGTTCAGAAAAATTAATAAACACAAAAGTGCATAAACCAATCAGGCTCAAGAAAATGGAACACAAATCATTTGGGCTTTTGAAAGAAAGCTTGGAAAACACTGATATATATGTGTGTAGAAAAGGTTGACGCAAAAGCCATTGGACTTGGAGTTTTTAAGGTGAATGACTCTGTCAGTTCTGAGTTCAACTTGTAAGGTGCCCAGGTGAGTTGTTAGTGACACTGTTCCATTTAGGTGTTGTTGTTGTTCTAGAGTGAAATTGATTTGATTTAGGTTTCAAAACACTTTTACTAGGCAACATGAATATGAGGCCACCTTCTGTATGTAGAAAACGTTAAAGCTCAAAGAGCTTGTCCTTTCTCTTTGAGGAGGAGGTGGACTGCAGACTCAGGTCCTCCAGGATTGGCTCTTCTGTGCTGATACATCCTCTTGTGAAGCTGTTATGGCTACCCAAACTCTGCTCCTCCCCCTGTGCGTGCTCTCTATCAAACTTTCCTCACACACACGCAACCACGTCCACGTGACACCCCGCCTCTCCATACCGCGACAGCAGCCACACAAAGACATGCACACAGTGCACCTCAACAGCTATCTTATCTATCCTACAGTAGGGGAAAACCACACTCCAGAAAGGCCCCGCACTGAACCTTCTTGTTGAGAGGCAAGCGTGCTAGCTATTGCGCCACCATGCAGCCATATTTAATATTCTTATCTTTATTATACTTTTTCAATTTTTAAGACATTTCTTGGGATCAACAAAGATACAAGGAAACCTTTTTTCTGGCTATATAAATTGGATTTCTAGGATTTTCTGAATAATCAGTTGATAGTATCTAAAGTTGCTATGGTGTCTGCCTACCTTAATGATCATCTCAAAGGTGAAGACTCCAGTGAAGACATAATCCAAATACTTGAGAACCTGCAGAGACAAAATAAGTCCATGTTGATATTTATTCTTTGCCTTCACAGGGGGCTCAATTAACAGATAAATTATTTTTACATTTTATACCACCTGTTACTGAATACCACATGTAACATTACACTATTGTCTGGCCACAAGGCAGAAGTATGGAGAATTTGCTATGCTCTTACGATCAGTGATCACTACCCACCTCCCCTGGACTCGGCTCCAGTGTGAGGACCCCCTGTCATCTACCTGATGTTGGCTGGGTTCTCTTCCGCCCTTACACACACACACAGAGTGGACACTGGACACTGCCAATTAATGTTTTTTTCTGTAAATATGTTTTTGTATTTATATGTATTTTTTCAACTGTCCTGGACACATTCTTGCACGGCCTGTCCGTCCTGGGAGTGGATCCCTCCTGCTGTGGTTCTCCCTGAGGTTTCTCTTTTTTGCTGGGTTTTTTTGGAGTTTTTCCTCACCCTGATGGAGGGTCTAAGGACAGGGGATGTTGTCTAGTGCAGCCTGTTAAGCCCAATGTCCTGTCTTGTTTTTTGGTGTATGTTTAGAAAGGCACAAAGTAACAGCTGAATAAGTGGGATCACATCATACAAAATAAATCTCCCATTACATATTGTTCTATAATATATATATATTTGGTAAACCCAGGTTTTTCAACAGTAGCAGAAACCTTTGGCCTAAGAACTGTCCCTTTGTATGACTGTAGTTCAGAACAGCTCGCACAGATATGTACTGAGTGTTCCTCTGTCACTGGTCTCACTCTGTCAGCTTCACTGCACGCCCACCCACGTGCACAGCTCGCCTCACGTGCACAGCCTGGCTCTCGTACCCTCACTGCCCTGACTGCAATTTTAATTAGTCGTGCTTGTCTGTCAAAATGAGGCAACTCAAGTTACGTGGTGCGTTACCTCCTTTAATTTAATAAAGATGCAGCGCTGATAGATAAATAAACATGCCGTTTAACAATGTATGAGGGAAAAATGACTGGACCAAAACAGGCTTTTCAGATGCTTTTCCCTTTCCTTGGGCAAATGTCAACTCCCATTAGTAGACACTTGTCACTCCAACACAAAATGTTGGTGCAATGTTGACACTTTCAATTTGTGGAATCTTGATGGCATTTTTGCATTTTAAAGTATGTCCTCACACTTTTCTTGTTTTGTAACATCTTGTAATATATACCATTTTTGACATAAGGAAAAGATTGTGCTAGAGGTTTAAGCATAAATTACATTTTGGAATTGCTTATTGATTAAGATTTGCGTTTAAAAACTTTGGCAAGATTTATTATTATTTATATAATTATTCGTTTGTAGTTTAAAACCCTAAATCCAAAGTAAGATTACAGATTTAGCAAGGTAATTTGTGGGTGACCATGGATTTGTTTGTGTCACAAAACCTTAAGTAGCTTTCCATGCAGAAACTGAGCTGCTATTAGCTTATTGTGATATCTGACACAGACTCTACACTCATCAAATTTCTGTTTTAATGACGATGTTATAATAAATATACTATATATATATGGAAAATTGGTAAATTAATTTTGGTTAAAAAAAATATGATTTTAACTTTTTACATACGCATTAAATATTTTTTAGCAAATGCGTTTAATGTTATTTAAACCTGGAGAGACTGAGACAAGAAACAGATAATGGATGCATAAATGTGATGGTTATTGAACAAGCTTTACACTTGAATAAAATTTTGGCGTTTAGACTCCTGCAGGAAAAATAGGAAAAAAGCGGAGTAAAGTTTGTTTTACTTCCCTCCTAGAGCTGAGACAGAGTTGAGTGTGAGTGAGCGATGAAGATGATGGAAGGGTGGGGGTCTTCTACTTGAATTTACGCATCAGCTTCATTTCATACTCATTTTTAGAAAAAATAAATAAAAAATGCAGTCCCGCCTTTCTCAACTGTGTTGGGTTTTATCATCCCAGGTAGAAGAGACATATCTGCCTCCTAGGACAGGGCTCTGGTATTTTTTTAATAAACTTTGCTAAATGTTACAGCCAAAACTTGAACATTCAAATTTTTATGTACAGTATGACTTTTTTAATTGTGGATATATTTTATTAATACCCAGTCATTTTATCACTATATTTTAAATTAAAAGATTGAGTTGGAATTCCCATGTCAGTTTAAAATATATATGGCTTTTTTAGTCTCATTTATACAATTAAAGGAAAAGACAAGAGCAGAATATCTTTTAAATGTTTGCTTGTTCTCTCTCTATATATATATGTCGAGTCCCATTAGCATCATCAGTTTGAATGAATCAGACTAAATGAGATATATAAATAAGATACGAAATAAACATTTCTTTGTAACTATGTGTGCCTCTTAATGACAGCTGCAGTGTGCTTGTTGTGTACGTTCAGAGGTTTCTGTCTGTGTGACTCACATTGTTGCGTGGTGCATTTGCTTGCACGGGGTCCTCGGCCGCCAGAGCAATGCTGCTCATAGTGATGACCAACAAGATGCACATCTCAAAGTAGCGCAGATTGACTATGTAGTGACAGAGCCGCCGCACGCTGGAAGATAACATAGGGTCAGGTTGAGTTGATACTGTGCATGTAACTGAGCATATACTGTGAAAAAAAACAAAAGCTGTAAATAAACTCATGCTCATACAATCCCCCATTTTCTCTTGTGATAACAAACTCTTTTCTTTTTACCATGTACAGTGAGTCCAAAATGCATCCACCTGTCCTCACAAACACTTCTGAACACATCGCTCCTGTCCTGGGCACACTGGTACTCCACCAGACACAATGACATGAATATTCTATTATGTTATAATGTTATATGTTATCCCTGGCCTAGCTTTACTGTACATTTCCAAACTCATTTCAGAATGTAATTTATTGTATTTTACAGAGTAATACGAATCATTATTATTTATTAGTATGATCAAATTATTATCAGTTTAGTATGCTACCATGAATATAAACAATACTATCTATAGCTATATGAGTATCACTGTATGTAGCAAAGATTGAGAACCTTTATGTTACTTGTCTACCTCACTATGTAACAAGAAGAAAAGTCTGAGCATCCACTGAAGTGCAATATTGACATAGAAACCTGCTCCATGACTGTGGTTTTGGAACTACTCTTGTCTTTTACATGAAACACAAACTTCTCAATGAAGCTCAAATTCAAAATATTTTTTTCCCCAGTGCTATTCATAGATTTTACTTTGTTGACCTTTTAAATCTATTTTGTTCCCAACTAAACCTAAACAATCCATTGGGACGGTTGTAACCAGCCCCCAGTGGGACGTACGGGTTGGTTTGTCCAAAGATGAACATAGAGCTGTAGGGGAGAATCTCCCGAGGCCCGTTCACTGTGTCCTCGTCATCCTCCAGGTCCTTCTTCTCATCACTCAGCTGGAAGTTGTCACAGTCTATGTTGTTCACTGCAGATGCAAAACACATGCTAACTGTGGTTACAAAAGCAAAATAATTGAACAAAAAGGCTACCCTCACAAGTACAGTTTACTTCTGTTCCTCTGTTCAAATGTTTGTTCAGATGTTCAACATTATAAATCAATTAATTTGAAATAGCATATAAAATCCTAAGATAAGAAATATGTTTTTAGATTTTTTTATTAACATTTTATCCTGTGTAAAAAGCAGATTTTTACTTTTTAACAAATGAAGTCATTGTATTTATTTTATTTCATTTGACAATAAGAAAGAACCTTGTCTATGTAAGCGGACTTCCGCGCAGAAGACTGAGCAGCTGACAAATAGTTTTTTTTTTTTCTCACAGGGTAAAATTGAGGCTGAAATCACATGTTAACTATGCTTGATTCTTATAATAAAACAAAACATTAGGATGGGATAAAGGTGCACATGGGTTTTTTATTCCACATCTGTCCTTAGTATTCTAAAAAAATATATATATTACGCTTTTTGGAATAAGCTTTGATTCATTCATTATATATTGCTGAGTATGCCATGTAAAACTGAATATGAGACTGAGTACAACACTGTTCTTTTAGTATTTGTTATTCACTGACTGGGCTTGATGGAAGTTGCTCTGCTCTATCTAATGTTCTGTTTCATATACTGACTGGGTATGATGGTGGTCTCTCCAGGCGGCGCTGTGATGGTGACCGGGATGTGGATGGCGTTTCCGGCCCTAGTGGAGTTCCTCTGGTTGTCAGCGTCCTCCTGTTTGTCTCCCAGGCTGGGGCTGCGGCGCAGGGCCTTCTCAGGGCTCGGGCCTGAATCCTCGTCCTCTGTGTCTGGCTCTTTGTCCCTGGAGTCACAGAAGTGTATCATATCACAGCCATCATTATACTCTGCCCTAAGGCCCGTGGAGAGCTCTGAGGCTTTTGTGACAAATTAGATCCATACAAAAGTTTCTCAGTCCCAGAGAGAAAGTGCAGTCCCTCAGCAAGATGCCAGTAAACAATTCATCTCACAGTGACAGAGGTTTTTTGAGGCTACATGCAAGAGATGCAGCACTGTTGTTAGGAACCTAAGGCATCAATTCCATCAAACCCAGCACTACTTTAAACCGCTCTAGAAGCAGTAAAAGACGAGCATGTCCAGCAACAGTTTAATAGCTACCTAATTAGAAACTTTTAACATTACCTTCCTATTGAACTCCATCTCAGCCAGTGACTCAGATGCTGTGAGCTCGGGGAATGCTCATGACGTGAAGAGATGACTGGGTCACTACAATATGTCATTCACATTCATACTGTGTGGTTGTGATGTTTAGAAGACACAAATGACCAAATAAAATCTTCCTGTTGAATAAGATGGAAAACACAGTCCATGGTGCTAATCTGCCCCTGAGCATATTTTAGCATGTTCCTGTAAGACTTGTGAAATAGACTGCTCTCTTGAGCGTTGCCAACAGTGGTGGCATCAGTATTTGTGCCACATTGGAGCTGCTTTAGTGACAGCGCAGTCCTTGATGTGTCCAGAGTTTGGAGACTACTGCTACTGGCTGTTCAACAAATGCAGATGCTTCAGCGTTTTCATTTTTGCTGTTTTTCCTGTTTTATACAGTTCAATTACTTTTTCCTGCAGATCCTTTGAATTTTTTTTTGCTTTCCCCATGACTCAAACAGAAACATCAGTGCAGCACTGGATTAAAGATGCAAGGGTCTGTCAGGAGCCCAGAAACTCACTGACCTTTTACACACACACTGATCACAAGCAAACAGATCACAGGTGAGGATGGTTACCTTTAGTATCCATTCAAACCTGTTTGTGTCACTTGTGCATGTTATCAAAATCAGGATCAAGGGTAGTTTCTGTTGTCATTATGATTTAAGAAGAGTAAACAGTGTTTGACAATATATGGCTTCACCCAACCACTATGAGTAAAAGTTCTCTAAAAAATGCCCAAAAAAACTCACAAATTCTGCCAGCATGACTTCTGCGCACAACTGTATCTGGAACTATTTCAGATTTGAGGCAGATAAGCACGTAAACGTTAAGGACGGTGTTCAAAACGACGTGCTGTTGCGACAAAAAGGCATTAACAAAAGGAGCCTCATGTCTCTGAGTTTTGTTTTCACTTTCAATGATTTCAATGATGTTTGTGCCTATGTTCACTTATAGAGATTGATTTTAAAATCTATTAATCATTTAAATGTTATCATAGTTATTTAATAACATTACAAATGAACAGTACATTTCATTAATATGTAATAATCTATGATAACATAAAACTGTTCATGTTAACTCTTGTCAAATAAAAAAATAAACAGATCAAGCTTTGGATTTTAATTTGTAAATGTAATATATAAATTATTAAATGGAGAAATTAGCTTCAAAAAGATAAATAAAGGCTTAAGATTTTTTTTTATGTTAATTCATGTTAATTCAATATAAATATTAAAACAATTTTGTAGTGTTACAATTTATTTAGGTTCTAAGATTAGATGCATAGTTAATTTTAAGAATCTGCTCAAAAAAATAAATAAAATAAGAGCTGAGAAGACCCAAACTGCAACAAAAGCAAAACCCTCTCTGTCTAAACTACCAGCTCTATTAAAACAACAAAAGTATGAGTTAAACTCAAATGATGCTTAGAAACTTAAATGTTAAAAAGCTCAATGTCTTATTCTTGACTTGTTATATAAACGTTTTAATTAAAAGATAAAAAAAAACCAAAAATGCCTCAGTGTTTTAGCAATTTTTTTTCTTTAAAATTTCTAAATCATATCAAAATATCAATATTTATTAAGGTATTGTATAGTTTCAAATTCAAGTATTGTGCCAACACTAATTTCCACATATATTACATACAAATATTGGTTATCATTAAAAAGTCATGGGTCATGTAGTTTATTTCCATAATATCATGCATGAAGAAAAAAAGACACACTGGCTAATTTAGTAATTTAGTCGTAATTTAGATTTCACCTTTACATCTATGTCTGCAGGCTGGAGGAAGTAGCTTCACTCTGAACATGTAGGAGGACGTGCAGGCTCCACACAGAAAGGCTAACCACACTGCCACTTTGCCCCCAAACTAAATCATGTTCAATAACTGAATATTTGCTTTGAGATAACATGTTTTTATTTGGTTCAGTTAAAATACTATCCCATAAATGCAATTCTAGTTAGGTTTGTCCTTATCATAATCAGTTCAAGGTTTTATTTGCAATTAATATATGGCTTATGTTAATATTGCTATGATGATACATTGTTTATTGTGCAGTCCTAGCAGAAACGTCACAAAACACAGAAAGAGAAGCCACTGTGACTTTGTTGTTGAAGGAAAACAATCCCATAATATTATAGACTGACACTAGTTCAATACGCTTCATATAAGTCCCTTTGATCCATTCTTACCTGAGTGCCTTGCTTCCATTCCTGTTCTTCTCTCCATCCAAAGTGGACTGAGCTCTTAACATCCTCGAGCTGCGGGCCTTTCTGTCTCCATTACTGTCCCCTCCTCCTCCGGTCCTGGCCTGGTGCTCCCCCCTCGACCCGTTCGCCAGTGTTCCGTTCCCCTCTTTTGTCAGTCTGTGAGAATGGTGATGCTTGTGTTCTGTCTCTTCACGGCCCTCCTCTGGGGAACCGCTGTGATGATGGTGCCGGTGTTTAGTCCCGTCTGGATCCCGGTTACGACTGTGGTGTGTGTGGTGTCTTCCCACTCCGCCATTGTCCCCGTTTCTGTCTCTGTGGTAATGGTGCTTTCTGTGCAAATGGTTATCCCCAGTTCCAGTATCCCCAGAAATATCACCCAGTTCTTCCCGCCCCACCTCAGAGCTCCTCCTAGACCTGTCTCCGTTTCTTCCATCCACAACTAGGGGCCGGTCCAAGTGGGTTTTCATATCTGGGTGTAAATGTATGGCTGAAGAAAGATGTACTCGCTCCTCTGGGTCTAATTCGTTGAACAGGGCCTCACTACTTGCCCTCATGTTGTGTCTCCGAAGCTGATTGGTTCGCTGTTCCCAAATGGACATGGCCTTAGTTGAGCGCTGCTGCTCCTTACTGCACAGTCAAATCAGAAAACACAATGTCAGAGTGGAATACAATTTGTCTTGTTTTCTTGGGTTTAGATAAATGTATAATATCTATAGGGCAAGTGTAGCCTATCAGGTTGGTACCTCTCAGTCGAAAGATAACAAGGATCAGTAATAATAGCACTCTAGGTCAACCAACAGTACTGGCTTCTGTCTGAATTAAGAAATAACTCTAAATTACATTTTGTCCATGTTAATGTGGTGTTTGCACTAAAGTAGTTTAATTTCACTATATAGACCTACAGCCACCCATCTGGACCATGGGGTCACTGTGGACATCAGAGGTCAGCTGTTAGCCTTTGCCAGTGCGCCTAATGTGTGCAGATAGCTACAGAGGAAGAGAGAACTTAGAGGCTTAGGTTGTAGAGTAAAAGTGAGATATCTTCATTAACAAGGTGGATGAGTTGAATGAACTGGGCTGCATCAGTGCAGCTAATGTAGACTGTTTGCATCAGATGCAACAGAACCTGGCCTTTTTATTGTATAATTAATATGAGTTCTGTACCCAATGAGAGGGATGAGTAGGTGTAACATCAGAAATTTACCATGGGTGTCCAGCTTGGCTAACAGAGCCAAACACAGATGCAACACATTGTGGAAGAAGATCATCACAGCTGGCTATTCTCTACACTTCACTATTTTTGCTTTGTTCTTCTTGTATAAGTTGGCAGGTATACGTCATGTTGACAAAAAAAAGTCCACCTGAACTACATTATTCAAGGTGGAAACACTCTAAGACCACAATTACCTGAACCACACTCTACCACTTGATGGAACCAAGACTAGACCTAATTAGCTTTTTTCTGCTTTTAAGTAATTGTAATGATCTGCAGATTCTACACTGTGGATGCATTTACTCAAATGCTCCCCAAGGTAAAGCTCTCACTCACCATGCTCAAATGTTAGATGGAATAACCCACATTCTAATCAAGCAACTTTATGGTAAAAAATGAATAGGGTGATTAGCAGCTAAACAAGCATTCACAATAACATGCTGCAAGTGAGCATTATTCGAAACATAGATATATATTTCAATAAATAATATCTGACATTTCTTGTTAAACAGTGGATAAGTTATACTTCACTGCTTTGTAGGGAAGATGTTTTTTTTAAAACAAAATATTACAGGATATTTTGTGAATCCCTACAATGCAAAGAACAGTGTTTGTGAACCATTTGTTCTTGTGCGTTATGTAAATGAGGCTGGCCGAACGTGCTTTGAGTAATGAATGTCATTCTCATCATAATCTGACAAGCTCATTCAAAATGAGTACTGTCAAGCTGCTTCCCCAGCAGGGTCTGAAAAAATGGAAATTCCTTAAGAAATGAGCATCCTGTTTCCTGCTGACATGTATGAAAGTGTAACATACTGTCTTGGGGTCTAAACAGTATGACTGATTAACATGGAGCTGAATGGGTTAGTTAAGTTTGTTTCACATTTTCAGCTGTACCTCAGTATTCGACGGGCAGGAGAAGTGTAGATATAAGTCCTGAAGAGACAGACAGACAGACAATAGACAGACGGGTGACACAGGAAAGTCCCACATACAGAGTTTATAAGGTACTAGCAGACTGCAGGGGAAAGGAGGGCTAAAGCAGTAGAGCATAATATTAGCCAAGCACAAGGGCACACTAAGAACTGTGTAGGGACAAATAAGGGAAAACCTTGTAAATGTTCACCTCTTCTGGTGTTATGATTGTTTTGGTCAACACTTAAGGACTATTTCTGTGTTTACACGTCTTCAAATAGAGGCACCGAGAGTAAAAATTAACTAAAACAAACTAATGCAACATCTGGCTTCTAAGAGAGACTCATATAAAATTTATTCTGACATATCTTTTTCTAAGAAGTGCAAGCTGAGAACTGTCACCGTGTAGTATTATGTAGTCCAGGTTAGACTTTTAATTTGGTCAGTAATATTTAAGGATTCTGTCTATGATAGAAAACAATATGATGGTATGTGCTGTAAAAGCATAGCTGATGAAGCTAATACTTTGTGTTTACCATACAATGGAACACTAATATTTAGCCTGCCTGCACGTTGTTAAATAAATATAATTGCCAATCCAAGCTGCATTAAAAGGGCTCTACCAGAGAGAAATTTGCACTTGGTTGGACTTTGTGAGTGGATGATGACAATAGACATGGGATATTGTGATAATTAGATTTAACCTTCATCGTTTTTGAGTCTTATTAGAGCTGGAGGCACTAGTGCTGCAACGACACGTCGATGTCATCATTTACGTCGACTAAGAATATACGTCAACGTGCGTAAAATGTGCCGATGCATCACACTTTTTACGTTTATTTTGCGTAATCGCGGCTTGTGCTTCTGGGAATGGAGAAAGTTCTATTCTATCACAAAAACCCAGACCATGACTATCAAAAGTATGGGAATACTTTAAACAGAGGTTAAATAAAATGGTCCTTAATGGTCCTGCAAAACCGAAATGGCGTACCCCGGCAGCACATCTGTGATGCATAAGCACCTCAGAAGAAAACATCCTGGCACACATACATATAACATATTGGCACAATCCAATTAAATGAAACATAATCATAAGTACGTGAATAATAACAAATTATCTCCTATGTTAAAAAGAGTTTAAAATGCTTTCTGTTTTTTATAATAAAATTACAAATTTACTACACTCGCTGAGTGTATTAAAATCATATTAAACATTGTAATAATCACATTCAGTTCATTTAAAAATATGCATATTCACTACCCTCTTTAAAATACATTACAGTTTATTAATCCAGTGTTTTTCTCAGTTCAGTTTATAAAAAAGAACTGTAGATTATTAAAAAATATATAAAAAAAATAATTGTTAGATTAGTCGACAGAAAAAATAATTGTTAGTTGCAGCTCTAGGAGGCACACATCTATATGTTGTGCCCAGTCTTTTTGGTCAGTGATAATTTACTTTGCAGGCCAATTATACATCTCACTGTCCAAATGCCAGCATGTACAAGCTAAGGGTTCAAATAGTGAAGTGTGTGGATCAACACTAGAGTCTATGGTATAGTGTAGCATCATCTATAGTATGTATAATATGGACCAGTGACTGTGCTTTGTGGTGGCATGCTTAAAGGATTAAATTTATTAGTAATTATAGAGACTCAGTTTAATGCAGGTTCAAAGCAGGGAATGGGGGACATATAGCAGGAGTAAGAATGTGAGGAGGGGCTGAGGAGGTGTGTTAAGGAACCATAGGAAAGTCAGGAGAGCAGGAGATTATTGTAACAGAGTTCACTCACGCTGACTGATTGCTGGTGACGGACGACCTGCGAGAATTTGCCTCGCGGTTTTGCTTTACAAAACTGTGCATGCAGAACAAAATAAAAGAATGTAAGACACAGAGATGGGCAGGAGGCGAGGGTCAGTGTGTGAGCCGTCACCTCCTGTCCCACAACACAGCATGATTCAAAACACAGCAGCAACTCAAGAGTCTGTTTGCAGATACTGTCAAAAATACAAGAAAAGCATTAATGTTTTCATATAATTAATACAAGTGCTAAAGCATTAATGGCTTTTGTGTCATATAATTAGAGACTTTGACTCCCTGTATTAGTCATTATTAAATCTTATTTATAACCCCATCTCCAAAGGTGATGAGTAACTGGATATTTTTACTTAAGTCATTCACTATTTTTGAGAGTTATTTAGAAGTAGATTACTTAAGTAAATTTTACAAGGGCTCTAGGCTGGAGTGGGAACAACTTGGTGGAGCTACAGGAAGAAATTGGGGAGCGGGAAGTCTGGTTTCTGCTTAGACTGCTGTCCTCGTAAATTTTAGAGGGAATGTTACTTTTATTTCAGTAACAGTCAATTACCAGGTAATTTTATCCACCTGGTAACTAAGTGCTAGTGACTACTACTGTTTCGAAATTCACACATTGCTTTGGCTTCTTTAGCTTTTCAGTGAAATACTGAAAACAATAAAAGCACATAAAATAAAACTTTCAATAGCACAACTGAAATCCATGGATTACACTGAAGCAAAACAGAGACTTGTCGGATGTGACAAGACCGAGACAAAAGGAAGAGTCTAACACTCGAGCCACAGCCAGATTCAAAAAGCTGATTGTTTTCACTCTGACCCAGATCTTAGCTGAGGAGAACTATGGCAATTAAGGAACTATTGTGAATTAATAATTGTTCAAAAGACAAATCACTGTCATATCTCTCAGAGTGAGGCACCATGCCACTACAGATGATGTGTGTAATGTCATTTATGTCATTAAACAGCTAGAAATGTCTGCCGAGAAGGGACAGTATGTGAATTGAAGATAGTTCTTTGACAGTAGATGATAACTTATTTTTTCCAATTATGATAATAGTGGGGTGATAAGGAAATTATGTAGTAATTATGGTTAGCGATAAGGTCATTTCCATCAAAATGACCATACAATACAAGATGTATTGCTTTTTATTACCATGTAACCACTATGAACTTAAGTAGGACTAGGAACTACTTAATAATTCACCATATTTACCATAGTATATCTATTATTATATTATTGTATTAGTGACCTTTAGTTAACTGTACATACGTCTACTTAATGTCATGAAATTATATGTTATGGTTAGATGTTGGAAGCCATAACACCTAGACAGGGAAAGGCTATAGGGGTTCATAAAAATGTACTCAATCAGTTACTACTATTAGCACTAGCATGGGCCAATGTATAACATAACTGTTGGTGCATTATTGGGCACCCCCTCCCCAATCTTCGGTCTGCATTTAGGAGCGTCCCACAGGATAAAGTCATATCAAACGTTTATAGCATAACCATATGAGGTTAAAGAATGTCTGGGTGTGTAAAACATAGACTTCCTTAATTGCCTCTTTTTGATCAAAAATAGAAAATATTAAAAACAGGACAAACACTAAATGAGATCTTTGAGATAATTTTGAATCAATGGAGGACACAATAGCATGAAACTCGACACACAAAGGCAAAGGCAGAGTCATTTCGAGATTGTACACTTACGCAGCGATGGAGATATTGGCCGCCGACATTGGGCTAACCTCCTTCACCTCCATAGCTTTCTGCAGAGCCAGCTTCTTATTGGCTGCTTCCTCCTGCTCCTCTTCATCCTTCACAGTAGAAAAGCAGAGACAAAATCAAACAGTGGCCTGCACAGACGGGACGCAGGCAGCATGTGATGGATAGCACAGCCTTAATAACATAGACCCACTTTTGTCAGCTCCTGGGCGTTGGCGAGGTTATCCACAGCGATGGCCAAGAACACATTCAGCAGAGTGTCTGGAAAGGAAATTTAGGGAAAAAAGACGAGACTAGAGCATAACAGAAGGTCATGGTCAGTAGCCACATATTTGTGATTTCCTAAAAACTACAAATAAAACTGCACTGCACTGCATAACAGAAAATATCTAAGAGCTGATGCAACATTCACATGGAATCTAAAGAAGATCAACTGAAAATCAGATTTCATTTTATGGATGAGAGGCTGCCAGTAAAACGAGTCAAGGAAATGGCAGAAACAACAACAACTACAATTGTTCACATGTAATGCTGTCCAGAAACAAAATATTTCACATGCCATCTACCCTTTGAATGAATAAATATTAACTAAAAAAGCATTTCTCTGTCAGCGTGCCTTCCCAGTTCTACCAAGGATTGTCACCAGGTCCAGCTTCCTCCCGACGTCCGATGACATGCGTGTTTAGGTGAGTAAGTGACAAAGAGTTTCTGTCTGTAGTCATCAGACAGCATTAGTCTCTAAGTGTTAGTCCTGTCAATAACTACTGATTGTCCATGCTGTGCCCCACTTCAAGGCCAAAGAAGCACAGATATGCTCCATCCCCCCACAAAGTGGCAGAAAGTGAATGGATTAGAGAATGAATTATTCAGGTAATGACCTACAACTAATCATAACTGAGATTACGACAGAGCTAAAAAAAATGAAGGAATGGTTCAACAGAAATAAGTTGTCATCACATATAACAAAAAACAAAAATGATGATATTTGGAAAGCTTTGAAAAGATGAAAAAAAGAGATACTAACTGACAAAGTAAAACCAGACAGAGTTAATGAGCATTAATTATATGGTGTGATTCTCAGTCACAATGTTAGTTGGAGAACACAAATAGCTAGTATTTGTTAAAAAACTGCAAGTGTAGATATGAACTCAATCAGGTAGCTCTCTCCATCTTATATTCTTCACTCATCCGACCTATATTAGTTACTGTACTAAAGTCTGAGGAAATACCTTCAAGAGCCATTTAGAGACATTATACAGACTCCAGGAATGTTTGGAGGGTTTTAGAGCTAATTCCAACACACTGTATCCAGAAATCAGGTGCACTTAAGTTTAAAGACCTAGCTAGATAAAAAAAAAAAAATGCTGATAATATATAAAGTTAAAAACAATAATAAAAAAAAAAGTTTACTAATCAAGACGGGTGGTATAATTTTAGTTTGTACCACATTAAATAATAGTGGATTACTAGAAATTATTCTGTGGAACAGACTGAACAACAATATGAAGAGTGCAACTACTTTGGAACAGTTAAAATAATTATCTAAAAATAGTATTCTTAATAAATACATTGAAATGTGAAAATATTTTAATTTCATTTAATTTGGAGGGCAATATTTATATAAAATATGTATTTTCAACAAATAATACTGAAAGCAAAAATGTAGTGTAAATGCAACAGATGTTCATTTAAAACAATTAAAATAATTAAATTAAATAATTTGATTTAAAAAATTTAATAAAGAGAATTAAATGGCAGATTAATATAATTTTTTTATATGATTTATTGTCTTGTGTTTATTCTGTATTGTTTTGTTCTATGGTTATTTGATTTTAATGGTTAAAAGTAGATAAGGTAGGCAAAATAAGTCTTTGACTTCAGCCTACACCCGTTTAGTCATGTAAGTTTAAAGTGGAGGTGTTTTTTTCCTTTTATGACCAAATAAATAAATAAATAAAAATTTTAAATGCACTAAATTTATAGCAATGTTCTTTACAGACAAAAATGTCATGGAAGGATTTGACAAAATTTTTAAGTACACTGTGTAAAACGCTGAGCAAAAACATTGTCACTGTGCTTAAAACGTCCTTTTTTCTAATAGGCAGTAATGAATATACAGCAGCATATATTTTCTGACTGATATAGTTTCATTTGGTGCTTGTTATTCTTGTTATATATTCCAGCTCTAAACCGGTGTAAAAAAGGATACAGTTTCCAAAAAGCGTGAGGACAATGAAGTAGATGGAGGAGAACATGCCGCGGCGAACCCCTCCTTGAGACTCGATGCCATGGTACATGACGGCGTTCCAGTCTTCTCCGGTCAGGATCTGAGAGACGATAATGGGCCAGAGAGGCTTGTAAAGAGGCACGAAATTTCTCAGCGGATCACTTTACAAAGCTCAGGGTTACAAGAGCGAGCTAATTGAAGGATTATCAGTGAGAGCATTAAGAGACTCATCCTACACACAGCAGTCATTCACTCAAATTAAAATGAGGCGTACAAATCTTTGGCCAGTTATCCATAGATTATAAGAGATGTGTTCAAAAATGCACATTAGATACATTTTTTTTGGTTATTGCTGCAGCACTTCCCTGTTTTTTTTTTTTTTTTATTGAATAAGAGCTGCACATTTCTCAATGTATGAAGCAGTGTTGCCACTCCACTATTAATCATTGTCACAGACATTTCCAGGACATGTTCAGGACTTTTTGACAATTGTCGGCAACATCTCCTCATTAATCCTCATATGTACAAGTGTAGCCTATATATGCTTCTTTTAAAACTTGGTTGACAAATGACATCAGACACAGAGCAAAAGCTGACACTACAGAACCCTCAGAGAGTCACTACTCACGTCCTATTTCCCCTAGAGTTTACAAAGGGTACACTTTCATGTGGAAACACAGTTTATCCAGACTAAAATGTCTTCAGATTATATCTGATTTTTGTGAACCACAAGTTTGTTTCCCCTATTTTTTATTTAGTTTTTGATTTATTGCATGTTTATCTCAGAATCAGACTCAGGTCAAATTTGTAGAAAAGTCTAAACTAGCCAATTAGTTTTTGTGTGACTTAAATAATGATGTGCAGATAGCTATGGACTTGAGAAATTATTGAAAATCTACATTAACAACATAATAACAATCACTATCACAGATAAATAGACAAATTGAACTATTCTTCATCTTGTTATTGTCACAGGTTGGTGTATCCAACTCTTCCAAAGGAAACAACACAGTAAAAAAATGGGCCACATGACCTTTTAAAATGCATACTGGCCTTCTATAAAAAAGGCTCCTTCTGTTTCTTACAATAGTCACAAAAATAGTCACATCATACAAAGGTGATGCTCTATAATTTCCTGTCTGGGAAATAAAATTTTGAATTGTGTCTGTAGAAATTGTTTGCCTCGAGCTTAGCCCCACACCTAAAACATTTAGTCCTGTACTTTACCTGGAAAACAGTGAGGATGGCTGCAGGGAAGGTATCAAAGTTTGTTGTCGGCGTTTCATCTTCAAAGTTGAACCTAGAAAACAGTCACATTAGAATAACTGCGTAGTGGTTCAGTTCACTCAGGTTTGGGAGGATACCTGTGGTTTAGGACAAGACACCGGAAAAAGTGTAGGTTTAAACATTCAGACATTTGACAGCTGTAAGGTCTGCTAACATCAGACATCCGGTTTAAAATAATGCTCACTTTGGAGGGTTCATAATAAACCTAGATGGCTGATTCTGATTTTGAACAGTTTCTATAATAGAAATATTTTTTTTGATCTATACGTCTGGCCCCGTTGGTTTATTGCTAATCCTACTCAACTGTGTTCATCACATTAGGCTGGAATTATCACGTTCACATTCTGACCCCATTTGTCAGTGGTGACTTGCCGTATCAGGGTTTACACTTCAAGGACATTTGATTTTTGACAAATAGGGACAGTATTTTTATTTTTTCAACTGTCACATACTTCAAGACAGAAACTAATAATTAATATTTTATTATGTGGTATTCATGCGTATTAGCCATCAACTGGAATTCTTCTGACAAAAACTCAAACATCAATTTCAAGGACATTTCACTCCCATTAATGATGAACATTAGAAATAAAATGTATATGATTTATTTCATGTGTCATTTTAGAAAACAAAAAATTTATATTGCCTGACAACGACTGTATCAACAGTCGAGTTTTCAATGTAAAGGTTTCAATGCTACAGACCATGCAGGGCAGTCTTACAGCTATTAAAATGTGCAGTGGATTATTGTCAACACACAGGTAAAAGCCTAGTATTTGCTAAAATGAGAAATCATTAAATGGGATGTATCCTAGAACAGAAGTTCAGGAAAACTAGGGATAGTTAGGTAGAAGGAAAACATATTGATATGCTACTTAGGATACATGTGATAAGGAAACGTACTTAGACCTAAACCATGCAAAACCTAAACGCAATGTCTCTGACCTTCAATAAAACAAGCAACCTCAGTCATGTGACCAAAGGCTTTGAGTCAAGGCAGCTTTTAAATCTTATCTCACAAAATATTTTTGTATAGAAGAAGCATTTTATACTATACTATACTATTTTTCATAAACAGTTTTAAACAATACAACTTCTAATAAAAGTGGAACAATGACATTTAGAAGTTGTATGTAGTGCCCCTCCCAGGAACATGAACCCAAAGTCCTTCCTTAAATCTACATTACATCGAGAAATGACCCACAAACCTGCCGAAACCTGAGTCCTCCATCTTGAAACTGAAAAAGACAGTGAGAGAATGACAGAGATGATAAAGATGGATTATGACAATAAACACACCAGAATAAAACAAAGGCACTTGGCTGGAAAATGAAATAAATAAGTTAACAAATCATTTTGGAGGATAAAAAAATATATATAATGAATAAAGAACCAAGTAAAAAGAGCACCATCATGGGATGATGAAAAATGTGTGAGTGAATAGAAAAAAAATAATTCAAACTTTAACTAGCTGCCATTTGGTATTTGCTTTTAAATCTATATATACTTTATGTTACTTTAATATATATTATTCTATATATGCTTCCACAAACCACAGGCAGGTGGCATATCAATGTTTCAATGACAAAGCTTTAATTATTGGTGGCTTTTTCTAAAACTCATGACAATGTACTTTTTATCTATAGGCTATATTATCCTGAGAAAACGAGTACGATATCTGTATGACAACAAATGACTTGAATCACAATACACGTCATAGTCTTTCATTTAATAGACTTTTTTTTTTTTCCTGTAAAAATCATAATCTAAATAAAATTTTGTACCATTAGCCCACACCATTAGACAATTCCAATCCTAGTGGGAGGGATAATTTGATTTTCACTACACACTGGTCTGGGTAAATCTCTTTGGTCCACACAGTGCTCTATTTTAGAGCCTTAGCTGTTTGCTCTGATAATAGGAGCTGAAAGCGTGCTGTTTCTTTATTAAGTCAATCCACAAAGTAAGAGTGGTGTCGGGCCAAACAGCCTTCCACCCGCAACGCAGCAAATAATCCATCACACAACAGCAGTAGGGTTAACGCAGCAGAAAATACAGTAGGAGCCTCTAAGAACGTACACTATTTATATATATATATATATATATATATATATATATATATATATATATATATATATATATATATATATATATATATATATATATATATATATATATATATACTTATATATATTTAGGGAAAACAGCCCGATAAGACCTTATGTAACAATCATTCTGTAGAAACTTGAGCAAAAAGTATGAGCAATGTATAGAAAGTATTTATTGAAGTATTTACAGAATTTATTTTGTAAAGACTAAATTCTTGATCTTTCTGTTTGAGCAAACTGTTAATAAAAAATATTGTCTGTGGAAATTCTTATTATATTAATATTATAAAATGAAACGCATGTGTATGTGATTTTTTTATACATTATTGTCATTGGAATCATCCGTGAAAAACTAAGACCTTAGTCGTCATCTTGGCTGTTTTATGAAGGATTTAATAGATGTTCAGCACAATGGGTTTTTAGCCAATCACTTTGATTGCACAGAGTGTGCATTCAGAAAAACAACACACAAAAAAATAAAATAAATACAATGCATTTCTGCAATGTTTAATGAGGCTAAGAGTTAATTGCACCACACACCTTGTAACAAAATGTATTAGTATTTTGAGGTTTAAAAAATGGACCGTTTTCACTTTTTTTAAGAAAAGCGGGGGGTGCCTAGCATGTTAGTTTGTATTGATGGGGTAAACCGGAGTACCTAGTGGAAACCCACCCGAGCACCAGGAGAACATGCAAATTCCACACAGAAAGGTCTCATCCAACCTGGCAGTCGAACGCTGGACTTTTTTAATATTTTTTTCATATAGTGCTTTTCCACCTAGTAGGCACTCAAAGTGCTTTACATACATTAAGCTAAATACTAGTGTTACAGAACATCACTGGAGGCAAGTGTCTTGCCCAAGGACACAACGACAGTATGTAGGGGAGAGCAGGATGTTATGATGTTTTGAGCGGGGATCGAACCGCCCACCCGCCGGTCAAAGGACGGCCGCTCTACTCACTGAGCTACTGCTGCTCAGTTAATCGTTAATGGCATCTTATAATTTCAGTTCATACTGTCGATGTGTCTTTGGGCAGGAAACTTCACCCACCTTGCCTCCAGTGTCTGTGGCTCTGGTGCATGAATGTGTGTATGTCTGGAGGTCAGAGAGAAGTCTCCAGTGTGAGACTGTGGAGTGAATGAATAATTAATGGAAAATAACCGCAATATAAATTGAATGCATTATTACTGTAGATTGTTTAATTGTGTCTAGAGTGAATCATAAACAGGGCAAATTGTAGACGGCACAGATGTGATCATGTCACATGAAGTTTACCAAGCAGTAACCAAACTGTCTAACCCAGTAACAAAGCAACTGGGTTAGATGGTATTTTTGCTGTACATCTTAAGTTATCTAATTCATAAATTTTTACCAGACTCTATGTTGACTATCCTGTAAAGACAAAGCAGGGAAAGTTGGTAGCTCGGACAATTACAGACCTATAGGTTTAGCTTGTATACTGTCAAAAGTAATTGAAACAATCCTGCTGAACAGAATGAATACCTATACTACATCTACAGTTTGGTTTTAAGTCTATAAGCTTTGTACAGACCTGTGTATATATGCTCTAAGATTGTAAACAAATATTAGAATTCATTCTTTTTTATGTGTTTTCTAGATGCATCCAAAGCCTAGGGTAAATAATAGAAAACTTTTTTTATGAAATTAACTCTAAAAGGTTGCCAATCCCTGCCTTAGACTAACGCCGTAACCCTCTAGAAATATTGAATTATCATAAAGAATAAAAAAACAAAAAAATTAGTGATAGCTAATACAGTTAGTTTAAAGCCTTTTGTGCGAGAGCTCAAAATCCCTACAAACTACAAACTAAGCAGACAAGATGGTTTCAATTGAATGTCACGCCAAGTGAAAATATTACTTCACTGAAAAGCTAATTAAAAAATCTTGAAAGATACATCTACTGTCGGTCTTGATGGCTAATAAGACAGATCAAAACACAATATGTTGTCTTATGATTTATTACCTGATTAACTGAAATTATTCCTATAGTTAACCCATTAAATTATCCAGAAAAGTAAAATCCCACTCTTTATAAATCAATACAAATGCTGTTTAGGAACAACTTTCTATACCTTCAAAGTAATAGCATCAAAGCTCCTATTTGAGACCGTTTCCAATAGTGGTTTCTGTCTTGTGGATCTCAGCGGGGGGAACCTCCGCCACCTCGAGCTGTTTGTTTTTCAATTTGCACTATTTTATCCAGAGATGAGCTATGGTGTCCACAGAGCAGGAACATTATCACTGGGCTCCAAATAGAGTTGGCGTCCAGCAGAGCTTTTATTTTCTCAGTCAACCTTATTTTGGACTTTTTCGCACACAGACTCCCTAACTAGTTCAACCTGACATCTGTATAATGCTGTGGAATATGAACAGTATACAAAATGTATATCTATCTTACATATCTATTAGGGTTGTGCTATTAATCGCAAACCAATCGCAATTTGAGCACATGCAATTTCTAAGAGCTGCAATTTTATTTATTAATTTCCCTTAATATTAATTAATATTTAATTAATATTTAAATTCAGACTCAGAGAATCCATTAGTTGGTGTAAGCCGGCTTTTGGCCGGTTTAATTTGTAATTGGCCAGTAAAAAACTTCTTGTGCGCTGGGTACATTTAGAATGTAGCATGTTTGAAAAAGCAAAAACAATTGCCAAAATTGCAAATAAAATCTCTAATGCAAATATTCATAACAAAAACAAAAATTGCAATATGTCTTTAATATGAATATAAAAATGCATTGTACAGCAATAATTTAAATTGTAAATAAAATGTAATAATTGAAAAATAAATAAAATGTAATAATTGAAAAAAATCCTCATACTTTGAAATATCAAAGCCACAGGTGTTTTCACTTTTGTATTCCACTTAATTTGGTTTGCACAAAAAAAGAAAACAATCCGATTAATCACAGCTAACGTTTGCACTCTGTTAATTTTATCTATGTGAAGAACAATTGTTCTGGTTGTTTTATTCTGCTCTCTGAAATGCTTAAAGTTAATTTATGATGCTTTAACTGTTTGGGCTCATCTGTAGTCCACTTAGGATTCACATTTTAGTCAAATCGTTTCAGAGCTCACTTGGACGTGCTCAAAGACCTCTGTTTTGAAGAGGGGCTGTTTGGCGCACACTGAGGTTCATCTGGAGCATTAACACTTGTCCAAGTGAACCATGCTAACAGAGTCTGTTTGAACCGCACCAAACATGGCAAGTGTGAACACACCTTTAGTTTACTGTTTAGTCTGCTTTGACTGCACTTTTATACCGGAGAGGGAGAGACTCAAAAAACACAGCCTCAAACTAAACGGAATAAGAAAACATGGCTTTTAGGATTGTGACGTTCACAAATTGTGACTCAACAAAGCTATTGAACAACTTTTATTCTTAAACTCATTTATTTATTTTTTATTATTGTTGTTGCTTCTGTGTTTTACACAGATGCACACACAAGCTCCTCCTTTACTACTCCACTAAGTGGAGATCATTTAAACAGTAGGGAGTGTCTGTGCAGTTATTCTCTTCGCTCCGCCTCTTTCCTCTGACTCAGCAGCACAAGTAAACAGAGCAGCAACAAAATGAGCGAGCGCCATGTGGAGTTGTTTTACTGCAGTTTTGTGATGTGTGTAAAAAGCCTGTCCTCCTGTGGTAACATGAAAAACTTTCACAACCTCATAAAAACTGCACCAAAGAAATCAACGTGCTGCAGAAATACAAACAGAGGAGGAAAGAGACAGAGACATGAGCACAGGAATTACTAGTCCTTTCAACAACCAGGATTAACCAGGTAGCTCAGGCAGCCTATGTCCAGTCATTTAATATGTGAATTGTTCTAAAAGGTGATGCATATCTGTACCAGTATAAATCAAACACATTAGTGTGTTTTCTGATGCTGTTTACTCTGAGGCTGAGGCAGTATAGTTTGACTCCAGGTCTTTTTTGTCCGTTCCTTAGGATGTCCTAAAATGTACACTGTAGGGGAGAGTTGAAGTGAGCAGCAGTTTGACACAGCGCTTATTTAAAACAAAACAGCCCTGAATAAAGCATTTGTAGGAGCTGCTCAGGATCATGTCTAATAGTTATTTCATTATTCCAGCCTCAGATTCATCAGGATCAGCCCTGATTCACTTTACACAGCGCCCCACAACAGGTCCATGATCCAGAGCCAAAGCCTCCAGTTTACGCTCCAGTAAACGTGCGCAGCTTTGACGCTTGTGCACGCAAGGAACAACCTTACTTTAATATTGAGCCAAATTATAAAAAATAAATAAAAAATGCATCCTTTTTATTTAAGACAATACTTTTGCTTAATGTCTATACCAAAGTAAAACTGATATGTTTTTAGAGATAAATAAAGTGGAATTAAATAAGATCAAACACACATCAAAGGGCTACGCACAGTTGGACACAGTTTTAAAACCCATCTTTTGCGTGGAAGGGACGTTTTTGTGTGTAAGCAAGCTTTATAAATGTGGAGATTTTTCCGATCAGAAAAAAACTTAAGACACCAGAGATCAAAACACAGAAAACTTTTTTTCATTTTTGAGATTCTAAAATTTTATGTATTTTTGTGACAGAAACTTCAAACACCGAAGGTTTCCTGGAGAATCTCTTGACCTTGAACTGAGCTTTGATATAAGGTGTTTAACTTTCCATAAATCAGTATCTTCTTGAAATACAGCAACTGAAAGAGACTTTCTGACTGTCTTCCGTCCACAATGCTCGGTGTGAGTACAGCCGCTCTGTTGGTGATATTGTGCTGTACAAATAATAAATGACTCGAGTGATTTTGCTGATGGTTGGTGAGATTATTTGGAGCCAGTTGGACCATGTGGACTTCACATGCTATCTAATGATGGCACAGTGAGGCCAGCACCATGGCAACAGCTGCTGCTTCAAAGACAGTAGTAAGGTATTGAGGGGAAGGATTTTAACATGCAACAAGTGCACTGCAAGACTTTTAAATATTGGTTTATTTTCTAAATGTAACCACTTTTTGTTCTAAATCTGTATATAAGCCTAATCTTTACACATGTAATTGTGGTGTTAAAACACTTCCACCGCCTAAACTTGTCTCTGTCTATTGGGGAAAAAAGCACACATCTGTGGTACAGGTGAGCTAACGCCTCGGGGCTCCATTAAAATCAGTAGAGGGTCCCTACTGTGTTCAGGGAACCTTTATAATGTTGAGGTTTAAAGTCTGACCTCTAATTAGCAACAAAGAGACGTTGGACAAGTTTCTTTTAGATAAATTCATAAATGTATAATACCTGTTAAAGTTACCCAGGAGTTAGACATTGCATAACAAGATTTTGACAAAATTGTCTGAGAGAACCATTTAATTCCAAGGGGCCAAAATGTTGCTGAATAATGCCTTGAAAGAAGAATGTTAGTTTACGCTTGGTCTGATACAGTGGTGATGCTAAAGGGTTCATTTTTATTTCTGCTCTAAAGTGATTTTCAACCAGTGTGCCGCAGTACACTAGTGTGCCGTTAGAGATCGTCAGGTGTGTCGTGGAAAATTATCCTATTTCACCTGATTGGTCTTCTAAGCGAGCGGCATGTAGTGAACATTTACATGCTCTTCCACTAGAGGGCAGTATGGTGCTAAATACAAAAGTACATACTCAACCTGCGAGTGAGAGAACAGCAGGTTATCCATCGAAGGAAATTACGATAAATAAATATTTGAAAAGAAAAAGTAGTCCATCTGACCTGGGTCCTGGAGAAAATTCAGACCCAGATAAAGGCTCTATTACCCAGGGGTCGGCAACCTTTACCACTCAAAGAGTCATTTGGACCCGTTTCCCACAGTAAAGATAACACTGGGAGCCACAAAATTCCTTTTGAGATTTTTTTTGCCTTTATGCTCTGTATAAACAAACTATAATGTGTTGCAAGGATACTTTAGGTAAAGTACTCAATGTCTATTTGAGTTCTTCTTCTATTTATGAAAAAAACGGTGAACTTAAATTATCCACCAGCAGCAAACCTAAAACGTTGTCCTCTCTTTGTGCAGTCATCCTTTTACTGGCGCGTGCAGTCAGCTGTCAATCTCAATAATAAAAGGACTATTTTACTGAACAATGAAAAAATATGAATATGCAAAATAGTCAATTAATATATTCATCATACTTGGTTAATGTGATTTTTGCTCCTGAACCTCAGCGCACAGCGTCTGCACATCAGGGCTGTCTGCCGTCACTTTCATCTTTACAAAGGATTGTTAGCTGACATCTGTGAGGCGTGCGCGATATTTGTTTTAAATAAAGTTTATGATGGAAAATACCTGCATATCTCTGGTAAACTAGTGTCGTCAGCAGTGAAAGTAAATGAATCGGCCCACGTTTCATTGAACGTTCTGTTTTCTTCAAACACTTTTCTTTTCTTTGAATTCTCCATAGCTGGCCTACTTGGAATTCAAAAGGTTTAAGAAATTGCACGCTGGCGGGTGTCGCACATTGGCATTTGTGACACAGAGTAACAGCGACAACATAAAAACGAACAAACTAAAATAAAACACAATAATTAAATACTCATTAATTATTTTAAGCCACAGAGAGCCGCATCAGAGGGATGAAAGAGCCGCATGCGGCTCCGGAGCCGCAGGTTGCCGACCCCTGGTCTAGCCTGAGTAGTAGGCAGAAGAAAGCTCAATACAATACAATAATTTGGATTTACTTTTAATGGGGAACCAACCGAGCCAAACCTTTCAGTTTTGCCCCCATCTCCACAACCAATGTGAGGTGGGCTTTTCAAGCATGACGGCAATGAAAATGAAAAAAAGACTCAGACATAGTTTTTTTTGTGTGTCTTTCTTCAATTCCTGTAAGAATATTAACATTGTGTTTAACTAAACAGGCCCAGGTTTCAGTAAACTGAGACTAGATTTTCATTATATGTAAATATAGTTTGCCATTTTTGTTTGGTGGTGTGCCTTGTGACTTTTATAATGTAAAATATGTGCCGCGGCTCAAAAAAGGTTGGGAAACACTGCTGGCCAAGGCCCAAAGCTGCAGGGATGAGCTCCAGTCATCTGCGGCCCCTAACGGGACTAAGCGGTGGAAAATTTAAATTGCCATTCCCCTAAACCATTTATAATACAACACTTTAATGGAAGATTACAGTGAGGCAAAAAAGTATTTAGTCAGCCACCAATTGTGCAAGTTCTCCCTCTTAAAAAGATGAGAGACGCCTGTAATTTTCTGGGAAGACTGAAACTGCAATAGGTAAGCAGCTTTGTGTGAAGAAATCAACTGTGGGAGAAATTATTAGAAAATATACAAGACCAGGATTGGGAGAATATCATATGGTCAGATGAAAACAAAATAGAACTTTTTGGTTAAAAACTTGTTGTGTTTGGAGCAGAAGGAATGCAGAGTTGCATCCAAAGAACACCATACCTAATGTAAAGCATGGGTGTGGAAACATTATGATTTGGGGCTGTTCTTCTGCAAAGGGACCAGGACGACTGATCCGTGTAAAGGAAGGAATGAATGGGGCCATGTGTTGTGAGATTTTGAAAAAAAAATCTTCCATCAGCAAGAGCATTGAAGATGAAACATGGCTGGGTCTTTGAGCATGACAATGATCCCAAACTTACCGCCCAAGCAACAAAGGAGTGTCTTCGTAAGAAGCATTTCAAGGTCCTGTCTACAGATTTAACTACATAGAAAATTTTGTGAAGGAGTTGTCCATCCATACTTTTTTGTCCCATTTTAAATATGTTTATGTATTCTGAAAACACTGAGAACCTCAAAAGAAAAGGAATAATTTTAAAACATGGCTCTTTGTTATAAAATTGACAACGCATTTCATTTAATTTCATTTTTAGGCCTTTGTCAGGGAAAACTCGAGATGGCTGCCAGATACAAACTTTTGTACCACTGGGAAATTGTCACATATCGAAGGTGGGCAAGTACATAGTCACCTGATGATGTGAGCAGTCATGTGAGATTTTTCAAACAAACAAACAAAGTCATGTTTTAGTAAAGAATTTTTAATTATTTTACTTTCTTGAATGTCTCAGTGTTCTTCCTTTTACCAGATTTGATCGATTCCTTACTGAAGAGCACCAAAAAGACACCACTCTCTACATTTAATATATCCAAACAGCTCTACAAGTAGTATAGCATTTTAGCATTTTTTTCTCTCTAATCTATTTCTAACAATATGTCTTACAGAAGTTAGGTTGGGGACATTTCCTAAACCTAGTGTTGTTCAAAATCCTGTAAGTTGTTTTTTTATACATCACACTATGGGGATGTTGGAGTAAAAGAAACTAATATGTGTTTTAATGATGTAAAAATAACATATGTACTGTCATTTTGTGTTCTACAAACCTATATGTTTGCAAACTATGTATATGTAATATAGTATTTGTCAGCACAAGAGTTGAGACAGAGCTTTGGGCTTGTGTTGAGTCAGACACGGCTGGGGGCAAAGCCTTTGATTAAGTGCCTGCAGACCGGCCCCATGAGGTGCTCCTGTCGTTAGACATGATCACAAGCTGAGAGCTGTATCACAGAACTACAGAGATGCACCGCTATCTGCTGCGTCGACACACTGTCAGCAGACCTACACTCCAAACGGAAGGGAAACATTACTATTATATTGTATTATATATTCTATAATTGAAAATACTTTTGTTGACACTTCTTTTGACACTACATTAATAATAATCTTTATTTTTATATAGCGCTTTTCCACCTTGTGTAGTAGGCACTCAAAGCGCTTTACATACATTAAACTATTACCATCACAGGTCTGACTTACTGCCGGCAATGCGAACCAAGCTCCTGCTCCGGTCGTACAGGGACCGGACAGCCCTTAGCAAAGGGCCCCGGACCCCATACTCCCAGAGCACCCCCCACAGGGCACCACGAGGGACACAGTCGAATGCCTTCTCCAGATCCATAAAACACATGTGGACTGGTTGGGCAAACTCCCATAATCCCTCCAGCACCCTGGAGAGGGTATAGAGCTGGTCCAGTGTTCCACGACTGGGACGAAAACCGCATTGTTCCTCCTGGATCTGAGGTTCGACTATCGGCCGCATTCTCCTCTCCTGTACCCTGGCATAGACTTTCCCGGGGAGGCTGAGGAGTGTGATCCCTCTGTAGTTGGAACACACCCTCCGGTCCCCCTTCTTAAAAAGAGGGACCACCACCCCAGTCTGCCAGTCCAGAGGTACTGTCCCCAAACGCCACGCAATGTTGCAGAGGCATGTCAGCCAAGACATCCCTACAACATCCAGAGACTTGAGGTACTCAGGGCGTACCTCATCCACCCCCGGTGCCTTGCCACTGAGGAGCTTCCCAACTACCTCAGTGACTTCAGCCTGAGTGACGAGTCCACCTCTGAGCCCTCGGCCTCTGCTTCCTCAGTGGAAGACGTGACGGTGGGGTTGAGGAGATCCTCGAAGTATTCCTTCCACCGTCCAACAATATCCCCAGTTGAGGTCAGCAGATTCCCACCTCCACTGTAACAGTGTTGGCAGGGCACTGCTTCCCCCTCCTGAGGCACCGGACGGTTTGCCAGAATTTCTTCGAGGCCGATCGATAGTCTTTTTGCATGGCCTCACCGAACTCCTCCCAGACCCGAGTTTTTGCCTCCACAACCACCCGTGCTGCAGCCCGCTTGGCCTGCCGGTACCTATCAGCTGCCTCAGGAGTCCCACAAGCCAACCAGGCTCGATAGGTCTCCTTCTTCAGCTTGACGGCCTCCCTTACTTCCGGTGTCCACCACCTGGTTCGGGGATTGCCGCCACGACAGGCACCGGAGACTTTGCGGCCACAGCTTCGAGTGGCTGCGTCGACAATGGAGGTGGAGAACATGGTCCACTCGGACTCAATGTCTCCAGACTCCCTCGGAATCTGGTCGAAGCTCTGTTGGAGGTGGGAGTTGAAGATCTCTCTGACAGGGGATTCGGCCAAACGTTCCTAACAGACCCTCACAGTAAGCTTGGGTCTGCCAAGTATGTCCCGCCATCGGATCCAACTCACCACCAGGTGGTGATCAGTTGACAGCTCCGCCCCTTTCTTCACCCAAGTGTCCAAGACATACGGTCGGAGGTCAGATGAAACAACTACAAAGTCGATCATCGACCTCCGGCCTAGGGTGTCCTGGTGCCACGTGCACTGATGGACACCCTTATGCTTGAACATGGTGTTCATTATGGACAAACTGTTGCTAGCACAGAAGTCCAATAACAGAACACCACTCGGGTTCAGATCAGGGGGGCCGTTCCCCCCAATCACGCCCCTCCAGGTGTCACTGTCGCTGCCCACGTGATCGTTGAAGTCCACCAGTAGAACGACGGAGTACCCAGTCGGGGCGCTTTCCAGCACCCCTCCCAGAGACTCCAAGAAGGACGGGTACTCTGCATTGCCATTTGGCCCATAAACACAAACAACAGTGAGAGACCTATCTTCGACCCGAAGGCGCAGGGAAGCGACCCTCTCGTTCACCGGGGTGAACTCCAACACATGGTGGCTGAGCCGGGAGGCAATGAGCAAACCCACTCCGGCCCGCCGCCTCTCACCGGAGGCAACTCCAGAGTAGTGGAGAGTCCAGCCTCTCTCGAGGATTTGGGTTCCAGAGTCCAAGCTGTGCGTGGAGGTGAGCCCGACTATCTCTAGTCGGTATCTCTCAACCTCCCGCACAAGCTCAGGCTCCTTACCCGCCAGCGAGGTGACATTCCATGTCCCTAGAGCTAGATTCTGTGTCCGGGGATTGGGTCGTCGAGGCTCCCGCCTTCGACTGCCACCCAATCCACATTGCACCGGCCCCTTATGGTTCCTCCTGCAGGTGGTGGGCCCACGGGAGGTCGGTCTAAACTATTATCAGTGTTACAGAACTTCACTGGAGGCAATGTAGGTCAAGTGTCTTGCCCAAGGACACATGTATTTCAGCGGGGATTGATCAACCCACCCGCCGGTCGAAGGACGGCCGCTCTACCCACTGAGCTATCCTGCCGCCCATACACACAGGTAAGGCTAGGGTACGTAGGTACAATGTAGTTACATGTTCTTACAGTTTGTTACACAGTTTGCAACATTATACTTGAGGTAGATGAGGTAGATAGAATGTTTCAAGTGTAGTGTCAAATAAAGTCTTACCATAGTGTTTTTTTAAGAGGCGAGTTACTTTTATTAACACTAAGGGTGTGTTTAAATTAGTCCGCTTTTTTCACTAAAACAGAAAATGATCCATTTAGTTCAGTCCGTCAGCAAAAAGCCCCGGTCCCTGAGCTTTCACAGCTGGCCCAAACAGATAAAAACAATTACTTTCTCCATAAATACAATAGATGGTGCTGTCCTCAGTGCCTCACATTTGCCCTGATCATTTTATTTAGTTAGGTTTGTTTTTCTGCTCCCAGGAAAACGTTAAGTGACATTATACAAAGGTAGAAATGTTGCAAAATGCGTGCGCATTTAGACTGCAATCTGAGGAACAAATAATTGAAACAACTCAGTATTACAACTATGCTAGTTAAATGCTAGTGTCGGTGTGCAGCATTTTATTTTAATAGTGTCTTACCTCTTCATTCTAAGGCTGAGGTTGTGGTTTTGTTAATCCTCTGATGCCATTTGTCATAGCTTGTATTCTCAGCCATCTAAGACTAAGCGACGCTTAGTTAAAAACTGTTATGCCCCAAATTCAAAACATTTATTTTCAAGGAAACAGTGTCTGTACAAGGGAATTCTATCTTTGCTGTCCACAATGTAATGCTGTAATGTATTTTTTTGTAGGTAATAGAAGAAATGTAAATGTGGTAAAGGTAGGTGTGCAACATTGGTTGTATGTGCAATAGTCAGCATTGAATGTGAAATAGATTTAAAATGTGTTCATAGTATTGTGTCTAATCAGTAATATCCAGACACTACACTCTTTGCTTTGTCTAGAACATCATGCTGTTAAGTTTATTTACTAAAAACATTAGTTTGACAAAGGTTTTTTTCAGTCTTTTAGACTTCAACATCAGCTTGAGCTCTACTTTTGGAGTGGAATGTATGATTCCAGAGACAGGGGCAGAGACAGGCCGAAGCAGAGGCTGCAGCAGCTGCAGGACAGAGGTCTGAGGTCGGACTGGTCTGAGTTGACTCCATACGAGATGTATTCCTTGAACAGGAAATGAAGACTCCTACAATTGCAATTCAGCAGCACAAACTTCACTCAGACCCAGAAGACAATAGACTTGTTTCAGAACATGAATATGGGTGACTTTTATTTGATAAATGTTGTATTATTTGCAAAATAAATCTTTATAATATAATTGGTCACTGCATATACAGCTTTTTTTTAGAATTGTAATATTTTGTTTACATACAAGAATATTTAACCATGATTCTATAGTGTGGTGTATTTAATGTCTACACAGAAACACTAAAAACATGCTTTTAGCTGATGCGCCTGGGTAAATATTCACCCTACTCTGCTTTTTACAATTATAAGAAAAACTAGTGATGCGAGTGAAGCTGTGAATACAGTCAGGCCATAGACTGTTGTAGGAGGCCTGTTTTCCCTTGTGTCCCGGCCTCAGTGAGGAGTCTTGTAGGTCTTTGTCTCCAGCTACTGACAGGACTCTTGCACCTTTGAGACAGAACAAAAACAGTTTCTTCAAAATGTAATTGTATTTTTTTTGGCAATATTTTGCTGCTGATAAATTTTAAATTTTAAATGCTGGTTGTGGTAATTAAATAGTCTTAGTGCTGTGTACTGGACCCTGGACAGTAGGCTGGATGTAAGCGGTTCTCCGAAAGCTGCCCTGTATGACATTCTTATCCCTAAAATGACAGCACAGGATGAAAACGAGTAGTTACATGTTTATTTACACTTCATTACACCACCTCTGACTCTTCCACCAGCTAAACAAAACAGTATAACTAAATTTTCCTGACAAAATGAGTCTTACTACAGCCAATAGGCCCATCTAATAAACTCCACTGTGTAAATGAGATAGCTGTAGTTTCCGTTTATATCAACTGTGAGCAGTAGGTAAAGGCACTGTACAGCTACAGCTTTAATTACCAACAAATTAAAACGCAGAGTAAAAGCCTGTCCAGGATTTACTATTGTCCAGGTCTTTGTCTGAGTCCTTCGTTCTCTTTCTAGCTTTTAAAAAAAGCTTGGTTTTGCCGGAAAAGTGGTAAACGGTGATTCTCAAAGGCTTAACTGCAAATGTAGTTGTCTTTTGATCTACATAACTGTCCCAGCCTGTACAGAAAGCCAACACTTGCAGAAAAGCAACATCTTAAGTGGGTACAGAGCATATCAAACTTTAGCTTAGCTTCTCTTTTAGCGTTAATACTGACAAGTATACAAGTGCAACATACATTGTGCACACATGACAATAACGTTAAGAAATACTTACGTTTAATAAAGGAAAATGTTGTCTGTGCTTACAAACCGTTTCGAACAGAGCAGTAGACAGAGTTGTTGCTGTCACTTCTTCTGGTTCACAGAGGTGTTGGCACAGGCTAATTAGGGGACCGCTCCGTCAGAGCCCGCCCCCTTTGTGCTTTTACTTTATTAACTTTATTGCGATACATCATTTTTTGCATTAAAAATACTGTGATCGATAATATTGCAATAACAATAAATTTGTGATACACAAAACATTAAACGTCCACATACTTGCCAGGGCCATCCAGTGTTGACTTTACATTTGGAGATATACATATATGCGAGGGCGGCTGGTATCAATATATTAGCCTGGCAAGCCTGACTCCTTGCTGTATCAGCTACATTTTTTTAGCCCAAGAACCACACAGCACAACACTGTTCAGCTTTGTGCTTGTGACTGACATGTGTAAGAACCGCCCCCTTGGTATTACCACTATTAGAGCTAAATGAGATTAGCCTGGATTTTGGCCAATAACAGAACACATACAGTAGCCTTGTGTACGTAGGCTTTACAGCAGGGGTTAACTTTTAAAAGGACATATCGGTAAATATAGTAAGCATTAGCTTTAAGTTAGCTGTAAATAGCGGTGGATGTAAGAAGACATTGATAAAGTTTGTGAGGATTTTATAAGGAGATTGAGACTATTATAAGAAGAGACAAAATTACAAAAGGTAACTACAAAAGGGACAATAGATGGATTTCTACAGTATTTTTAGGCAGTGATTGGGACAGTTTCCCTGGGCACAACGTGACGATTATGTTGGTGTCAGCGTGGTGAGTGCTACGGATTTATTGTTTAGTGTTAGAGTGCTTTTCATTTACGTGGATCTGGGTTTTATTTGTTGGTAGGCTACATGCTTGGCAAACGTGCTATGTGGTCAAGAAAGCGCTTCTGTTCTTAGTTTTAATTTGACAGTTGGATGTAGTAGTGTAGCTTGGCGCTCTTCTGCCCAGCGTCAGGGCACTTAAGTCCGGCTCAGCTCACTGAGCCGGACTTAAGTGCCCTGACAGTTTGTGCGCAGCCAACAGGTTTTAAAGAGTTTCACTTTAGCTGCTTCAGAGTAAAAGTTACAGCTTTAACTTGTTCACCCTCAGTGTGATCTTTTAGCTCCAAACGCTAATAGAATGAAACTTAGTAAAGACTAAGTTTACATTTATTCATTTAGCAGACACTTTTATCCAAAGCGACTTACATTGTTCCACAGTAATTACCAGTGTTACAGCCGCTGGAGGCAAGGTGGGTTAAGTCTCTTGCCCAAGGACACAACGACAGTATGAACTGTGGGGAGATTGGGAATCGAACCCCCTACCTTCTGGTTGAAGGACGACTGCTCTACCCACTGAGCTACTGCCGCCATGTGAGCAGTTGTGGTGATGCTTTACGTCCACCACAGTCGAGGGAAGCAGGGTGTATTGGGTCTTTTTGTGATTATTATTTTTTTTGTGCAGAATGAGATAAATCTTTAGAGCTGGTTCTCAGGACCAGCCAAACTTTTTCAAACTAATCACTGCAGATTATATGTTTGTGAATATATTTTTACTAATCAAAGTAAAGCAAAAGTAAAGCAGCACTCCTAGTTTCCATTCATGTCTTAAGTTGTATGTGCAAGGTTGTGACAATTTGTCATAAATTGTAAAAAAATGTGATGCTGCTGTTATTGCATTGTGCGCTACTAAATATAACAATGCATCTTATTAGCCCCTCCGCTCAATATCACCACCAGCCGCCTGGTATATGGTTACTTTTTTTAACTGAGGCTCCAACAAATACATTTACATTAACTTGCAACATTGCAACATTACAATTTAGAGGGCTTCACTGTTGGTTTCAAAATATGTGAAGCCAAAGAAGCTTTGCATCTTTTGCAAAATTCTGCATTTAGAGACGTGGCTTTTCAGTTATGATACAGTTAAATAAAATCATCTCTGATTATTATTTACACACACTGCTCAATGTGCACCTTTTTAAAATGTGTTAATGTTATTTATTTCTGCCTCTGAGGAGTTGGTATTGACTGTATTGGAAGTGTAGAAAACTTGTTGTTTAGACTTGTTTGGAGAATAAAAAAAGCCTGTTACTCACTGTCCTCCAAAGAGCTGCATGCCGAGGAGAGCAAACACCACAATGAAGAGAAACAACAGGAACAATAAGCTGATGATGGACTTCATTGAGTTGAGCAGAGAGACCACCAGGTTCCTCAGAGAGTTCCAGTATCTGTCAGGAAAAACAGGAAGTAAAGGTTTGTTAGGCCCAAGTCGGCAACAGGCTGGGAGGGTCTACTGAAACTGTTATCCTGCGTTATTATTCCACTTTTCCTTCTGGCAATTTTATTGCAATTTATATCCCCTGAACATACGCGCAAACCCAAGTTTTTTGTGGGGTTGTGAAGAAAAAAATATTGGAAAACAGCTCAGGAACTTAAAAAATCTAAATTTATTGGGCAAATGGGAGCAGATGGCTCAACTTTTAACCCAGCAGGACCCCTAAAATCAGTCACACAGGGGGGAGGCAAGGGCCTTTAGCTGTAAAATTTAGAATTATAACTAATATAACTAATATCACAAGTCAAAAAGTGTTGTTTGTAAAAAGCCTATTTATGAAGTCTTTCCAGAGGTTAGACCACAGGCAAAGCACAGAGCAAACACATACCAGATTTAGATTTTAGATTTTTTGATTTACAAGGATTTTATTTGTATTATCGTCTGTCTGTGTACAGTCAATCTTGTTAGATTTTGCCAGCAGAGGTTTTATTTCATTAAATAGTTGTAATCCTGTGATTCACTCTAACTAGCAGCACCAGACCTTGATACATTGATTTGTCACATGACGCTTTCATTGCCAGTATTTGGTACTTTTCATACTGTGTAAGTCAATTTACCATCTTTCTGAATTAATTTTGTCCATAAAGTGTATGTTTATTCAATAACAAATATATCTAAACACTAAACAATTATTTTAATAGATTTAAAAAGTTCTACAGGCCAACAATTGGCTGATTATAGGCGTCTATTTGCAAACCTGCCAGTGTTTTACATCTCACTTTCACATGTTCATCACTTGCCATCCAGTAGCTTTAGCCTAACGCCGAATGTACAAATAATCTAAACAAGTGGATAAAGCTTGGTTAAAGTTTATATATTTTCATATATTATCATTATGATAGTTCTTTGAAATGAGATTGGTAGGATCATGTTTATTTTACTGACATCCCCCTCAGAATGGACAGAAACCTCCACAGGACACAAGAGATTATGTGAGTGACTCGCTCTGCCACACAAGGCATATATTAAAGAAGATAGGCCAATACATTGGACGCTGGCAGAGTCCTGTTTGTACAAAATAGACTAATATGACATCCTGTTTCAGAAGTTCTTTATCCAAACCTGCCGCTTGGACAGTCTCCAGCTGTAAATTATATGGCACAGCTGACCGTGCACTCTGTGCCCTCTACTGGCTAAAAGTTAAATACTTCCACTTTAATTTTTTCGAGAATAGACCAAGTACTCAAGAATTGCTTTATTCAGACTGGTGAGTGATAATAGGAATAAGACACAGACTCTGTTTTATGCTAGTCTGTTGTCTGTGGGGAGTAATCCACCACAACTGCCTTTGTCCTTCTTGAAAGACAAACCTCAGTGTTAACAGTAGAAACAATGTAGTTACGGCAAAATTAACTCACTTGGTGACTTTGAAAATCCTGAGCAGCCGTAGAGCTCTCAACACACTGATGCCAAAGGAAGCTCCTGGTTTTATCATATCCCAAAACACCTCAAAAATACTCCCCACAATTACCTGAAAAAATAGAAAGTTATTAGTCACTACATGCTGCTACCCATTACACAGGGAACAAATAAATAACAAAAGTCGACCTGAACTCATGTGAAAGGTTACTGACCCCGAAGTCGAAGCAGTTGAAGGAGGAGTGGAAGTAGTTCCTGGCTCCCAGACCGTACATCTTTAGAGACATCTCAGTCAAAAACAAACCCAGGAACACAAATTCAGTTGTATCTGTGGGAAAGATTAGAGCAGCCAAGAGTCAAAAAGATTGTACAGTGCACCTATCATTGAGTATATGTTGGCCATATTTCCCATTTATTTGGGGTTAGACCAGCTTGACTAGAAGCTCAGACTGTACTATAGAAAATCTAGACATAACTTGGAAGTATCTCATTGTGAACAAATGTATTATCTTTTAAATTGTGTAGGTGGGCTTACAAAGGGCTCTGGTGAGCCACTCCGGCTGGTCATAGTGGACGATGGCCACACACATGGTGTTGAGTCCCACCACACACAGGACAATCCAGTAGAAGCTCTGGGCCTTCACCATGCGTCGGATAAAAAAACGCACCCTCTTCTCTTTTCGGCGGAAATATGTGTGGTTGTCCAACTTTCCGCTCTTAACGCTGGACCGTCCAAAGGGAGAACCGGGAGGAGCTGTGGACACATGAAACTCAGAAAACTAACAGAAAAAACATGATTAAACACTTAGCACTAGCACAACCACAAACAAAAAGCCAGGCTGCTGCATAAGAAAAACAAGTCTGTCACTGACTAAACAAAAAAGTAGAAAATAGAAGCGTCAAATCTAAACAACCACAATACCAACTTAAGAACATATATAAAAGTTTAATTAGGCTATTATGATTTTCTTTTACTTCACTGACTTTGGTTTCCATTGTTATTTGCAGCATCTCTTATTAAACCACATCTAGGACCATATGGACAGTTTTCTCTGTCTTTAAAGATTTTGTGTTAGTTAAAGTTACTGTAAGTTAGACTTGCGGCTGCTCATTAAAAAGCCGCCTTATCCATCCCCTTATTGCTCAAAATTATACAAAACACCAATGAGATTAGATCAGTTGGAAAATGCCTGTATTAATAGTGAAAAGTAAAAGCAATTACATGTTCTCTTTGACAACCGTTAAGTCCATTAATCTCAAAAAATCTTATTCCAATGTGCTGCAGGTGGTTCTCTGCTACTCGCAACTCTCATTATACAGGCTAATTAGAAAAGTTAATTATACTGTACGTTTTCACCCTGGAGAGAGACCCGGAGTAAAAAGTTTCTGTCAGAGTTGGAGCTCCATAAAGAAGCTGTGTCTTTAATAAGGGGTAATAAATTCAATGAGGTAGTAGTGTTAGTCAACAGCAGTGTTAGAATAAGAGCCTCCGTATGATCAATGGGAAGATATATCAGTTTCAAGTGCTGCCAAACTCAGACCAGTGCCAGAGTCAGAGGCTTTTGAGAGCTCAAAGAAGGAGGCTGGGAGATGTTATCAGCGAACCAGCAATGATGGCTGCTGAATATACCACTAACACTAAGAACTCTCAGATCAGGAGTCACACTGTTCTTTCAGAGCTAACGACTATGAGACCAGAACAACCTGGTCCAATCAGGTTTGGTTCTCCTCCTTCTAGAGATATAAGCTCAGATCTCTTACCAGTTAATCTCAGAATTGAAAAAAATCTTCCCCTAGAAAATCTAGTCAAGAATTGTTTTAACCTTTTCTGCATATACTTTCCTTTTTGGCCTTTTGCCTTTATTTAATAGCAACAGTGAGGATAGACAAGAGAGAGAACAGAATGAGACAGAGCAAAAAGACTTTTAGAATTTAAAGGAGGGTCCCTAAGCTGTGACCAGACCAAACAAAACAACAAACATGCAAATACTCTGGTTTGATATGGAAGAGAGAGTGCAGAACAACCAGTCTGTTATTGATTTGACTCCTGTCAGATCTAAAACATGCCAGCAAAATTTGAGAATAAAGACGCGCAAGAGCTTTAAGTGATTGTAGCATGTACTGCAGCCACATAATAAAGGTATTCCGTAGACCATCCAAAATGGTAATATTTGTCCATCTTTGATTAGTCTTTGAGTGTGCATACAGCTACAGTAAGCTACAGTTACAGTAGCAGTTCCTTAAAGCAGACTGTCTTTACTAAAGGCTTTTATCGTAAAGGTCACTCCTCTGAAGAGACAAGTAAAAGGTCAAAGGTCATGTGCTGGGAACACAAGATAAAAGCCTCACCGACAGAGGAGATGTCTGCAAAGGGGTTGTCGCCCTCCTCGGCGCCAATCAGGTCCCTGCCCTTTTTAACTTTGCCTCGTTTCAAAACTGAAAACACAACAGGCACAGACACAGGAACAATTATGAGGTAGAAATAGTGAAGATATTTTAGTGTTCTGACAAAATGGCGTACCGCACCTTACATCAGCATTTTTATGTGTAGCTCTTGAAATCCAACAACCATTTGCTTTTGAAAAAAAAACTTTCAAGTTTAAAGTAAATCTCTATTTTGTAATGTGTAATGTGTTTTGTTCAATAAAGCTATGACCAATTCCACAAATGTTCAACAGAACCCTATTTTGAAGAGATGCTCAGTCGTGAACTGGTTTAATGGTGAAAATGAGGCATGGGTTATTTGGCAGTCAAAAATAGCATCAATCATGATTTTCATTTTGAGACTTCTGGCTTCCTGCATGAACCCAGCCTATGAATGAAAATGTGATGTCATGTGACCTCCCTTATCTCGAGAAACAGCTGCTATAGAAAGAAAACCAGATACAAATGTACATTTGTACTGAAGCCGTTCATTTAAATAAAACAATGCACATTGCAACAAAAATTGCTGAAGTCTGGGAAGAAAGTCTAAAATCTTTAGTTGTAGATTGGACAAGACAAGACAAAAGTGTCCTTTTCATGTTTTTTGTTTTTTGATTTACTTATGGCATTTTTAAGAGGACACTTTTGCCAACTGATAACAATAATGTCACTATTGTATAAAATGTGACACTACAAAAAATAAAAAAAAAACTTCTAAATTAATGTTGTTGCTAATCATTGACATACTCAATACTGTATATAGAAAATATAAACATTTTGAGATCTGTAAAATTTGACTGTTACATAAGTGTTTAATTTGGTGTCTTTTCTGAGGAGATTACATTTAATAGTCTTTAATTCAATAATCAGTTTGTTTTTTGTTCAATTTTACATAGTGTGTTACATAATAAACACGCATGAGTTGACATATAGAAAAAAGTAAGCCTGGTACATGATATTTTATTTACATAAGCAGTAGACATTGTTGTGGAAAACGGCAGACCACCTTATGGAGCCAATTGGATTTGAGACAACGATATACTGAAAGACACAAGAGCAGGAGAGATTTATTTACCACCAAGACAGGCCTGGAGACAAGCGAAGACATACATGACAAAATACGTGGCATTGGATGTTCCAGTCTGACATGCTTCTGGAACCGTGCAGCATATGTAGCTACAAACTGAGTCATTCATAGGATGATGCTGTTTTTTAACCCTGCAGTTGTTTGTGCTTAACAGGGACAGAGCCACAGAGCTATAGATACTGTAATCACAGCTTCATAAGGCACTCTGACAGAACACACAGTTCTAAAAGAGATTCACGGCCTGACGTATAGATCTTAAATTGGGTTGAGGAGATTATGTATGAATAATTCCCCAACAGATATGTCATGAATATTATAACTAACATATAAGTCTAAACATTAAAGTGTGTGTTTTGGCTAAATACACTACTGTTGCACTAGATTACCCTCAAAATATTGATTTTAATTAAACAAGTCAAAAAGTCAGTATTGGACATTTTGTATCTTCTAACCAGGATCCAGTCCGTCATACTTCGTTCCTCAAAACTAATACTCAGATATGACAGCCATTCACTGGATGTGAGTCCATATCTCAGCTGTCATTCATAATTCCATAGGTTCTGCTCAGTCGGGTCACAGTGGCCTCTCTCTTAATCCTCCGCATGAAACTAATTGATCCAACAGACCTCTTTACTGGATTCAATTGGAGTGTGTCCATTTGTGAATGTATTTGGAGAGCTACAGTGTTTTTTTCTTGAATAAATTCAATCAGAGTGCTGCTGTAATCCTACTAATTAACCCATGCCAATGTTCCACAGTTAATGGTGTGGGACTGAGACTGGATTAAAAACCACAGACAAAAAGGGCAAATGGTGCTTAAGTGAATGACAGCATATTAAAGCATATTCAAAGTGCATTAACTCAAAGGTGGAGTAGGTAGAGTGAGGAAAATTCAGAAAGTGGTCCCTTTTATTGTATATAAAAAGACAGGTAGATGGATCAATTCTGGCAAGGTTGCAAGGTTTTAAAAAACAGGCTCAAGTTAAAATACGGGACATTTTCCGTAAAAAACAGATACTCAACACTTTGCTTAGGGTTGCCCTATAGCTATTTATTCCAACCCCTTTTTTAGACTGTGTCATGAAAATATGCAGCAGTATATTACAAATGTTAAGAAAATAGGGGTGCGTCTGTCCATTCAGGTAAAGAGCACCTGTTTTTATGGCCCAATCCATTTCTACATATGATCCTGATATTCATAATCAATTCAGTTGGATGGACTTTTGTGACTCTATTTACATAAACACCACTACAGTCGTATATGAATGCCTAGATTAATGAAAATAGAGTCAACAGTGGATTTAGCTAAACTAATATTAGGGCTGGGCATTATGGAGTCTCGATATATTAATTCACATCTTGATATATTTTTTCCGGGGAGCAAACACTGTTATTTTTTAAAGGCTTTCTTTTAGATTTAAATCAATATTAAACAAATAAGATTGTTAATTAGGCCTATGATATATAATTATTGTCAGTTGCAAAATCTTATGTCCCAAAACACCAGTGTTTTTATGTGGGTCATTTTCTTTTGTGACAATGATTAGCTTTTAGTATCAGACAAAAGTTTAATAACATAATGGGCTAGAGCTTCATGATGTGAAACGCAAAGCGCTTGGCGAATGGCGCACTCATTTTCAGGGCGTGTCCAGAGCTGGCATATTGTTTTTTTTTTGATTGACAGGTCAAGTTGTGTTTGCCAGAGGTGAAAGCACACTGTATTTAGTCATTTTAAATGTTTTAATGACTAATTTCATCTGTGAACTTAAGGCACATGTATTTACTAGATGTCTGAACAAAGAACAAAATAAACACCTTAAATAGAATATAAATGTAGGAGTAAGAGAATCAGACAGAGACAGAGTTTATAGAAACTCCCTGTTCTTGTTACGCTTGTGTTTTACTAAAATAAATGAAGAACAATAGCAGTGTACAGGAGTAAAACAGGGCATTATGGGTAAAAGCCCGGTAACTGCACTTGGTCTGCGTTGTCCAGCTCGGCTCAGTAAAGTCCAAACATGTCTTACTTCCTCCGTTACTGTTCGATAAGTCCACGCTGCTTTAGTGTCTGACGCAGTGTTTAGTGTCCTGCTGTGATCAGGTGGATGTGATCGGGTCTGAGCTGAGAAAGACCAGGTCTGGACCAGCTCCAGAAAAGAGATGCTTCTAGAACCAGGTCCAGTCAGCACTGTTTTTGTAAAACGTCCTCACTTATTTTGTACACGTTATTAATTAATTCATCATTTTATTAACGTATAATACAGTATACATTTTTATGTAAAATTTAATTATGTATTAAATATTTTTTGTCTATTTTAATATAGACTAGTAAAATAAATTAGATTACATTTTAAATACATTATTAATGTAACTATGGTATAATTGTTTAATTTATAAATCTCAAATAGCGCGCTGCTTAGATCTTCAAATACATGAGTGTTATCAGGCCTCAATCTGTCTTGTGCCCAAACTCAGAACACCCACAACAGTGCATGGCGGCTTGTCCACACCTGTGTAGGGTTGAAGATGGCAAATCAGCCAAGTGTCACTGACTATGAGCCTTTCGCCAGCCGTAAGATTGGGCCCAATGTCTCTAAATATCAGCGTGTCTGACACCAAGCTCAGAGTCAATAGCACCTTGAGGCACTACTGCTTTAGCTTTTAGTAAGCAAACTCCTGTCTAATAAATAACTTTCAGATGCTTGAGTAGTTTACAGATGAAGACGAACAGGAGCAGGGAAGAGTGACTCAGAGAGGAGGAGAGACAAGAGCGTGGGGGCTCTGTAGACAGCATTTAAAAAAAAATTAAGTACAATATAGGCTCATCCCATATTTTGCCAAAAAATATATTGATATACACTCTCCTAAAGGATTATTAGGAACACAATACTAATACTGTGTTTTCTTCAGAACTACCTTAATTCTACGTGGCATTGATTCAACAAGCTGCTGAAAGCATTCTTTAGAAATGTTGGTCCATATTGAGAGGATAGCATCTTGCAGTTGATGGAGATTTGTGGGATGCACATCCAGGGCACGAAGCTCCCGTTCCACCACATCCCAAAGATGCACTATTGGGTTGAGATCTGGTGACTGTGGGGACCATTTTAGTTCAGTGAACTTATTTTCATGTTCAAGAAACCAATTTGAAATGATTCGAGCTTTGTGACATGGTGCATTATCCTGCTGGAAGTAGCCATCAGAGGATGGGTACATGGTGGTCATAAAGGGATGGACATGGTCAGAAACAATGCTCAGGTAGGTCGTGGCATTTAAACGATGCCCAAATGGCACTAAGGGGCCTAAAGTGTGCCAAGAAAACATCCCCCACACCATTACAATTTAAATGTTTTTTGTGAATATGTTTTTGTATTAGATGTTTTTTTTTTCAACTGTTCTGGACACATTACTACCTGTCCGTCCAGGAAGTGAGTCCCTCCTTCTGTGGTTCTCCCTGAGGTTTCTCTTTTTTCCCGGCTGGGTTTTTTTTGGAGTTTTTCCTCACCCTGATGGAGGGTCTAAGGACAGGGGATGTTGTCTAGTGCAGTCTGTTTAGCCCTTTAAGGCGGCTGTTTTTGTGATATTGGGCTATACAAAAATAAATGTCTTGTCTTGTCCATTACACCACCAGCACCATCCTGCACAGTGGTAACAAGGCATGATGGATCCATGTTCTTATTCTGTTTACGACAAATTCTGACTCTACCATCTGAATGTCTCAACAGAAATTGAGACTCATCAGACCAGGCAACAATTTTCCAGTCTTCATCTGTCCAATTTTGGTGAGCTCGTGCAAATCGTAGCCTCTTTTTCCTATTTGTAGTGGAGATGAGTGGTACCCGGTGGGGTCTTCTGCTGTTGTAGCCCCTCCGCCTCAAGGTTGTGCGTGTTGTGGCTTCACAAATGCTTTGCTGCAGACCTCGGTTGTAACGAGTGGTTATTTCAGTCAAAGTTGCTCTTCTATCAGCTTGAATCAGTCGTCCCATTCTCCTCTGACCTCTAGCATCAACAAGGCTTATCCACCCACAGGACTGACACATACTGGATGTTTTTCCCTTTTCACACCATTCTTTATAAACCCTAGAAATGGTTGTGCGTGAAAACCCCAGTAACTGAGCAGATTGTGAAATACTCAGACCGGCCCGTCTGGCACCAATAATCATGAAACGCTCTGACATTCAGTTTGGAGTTCAGGAGATTGTCTTGACCAGGACCACACCCCTAAATGCACTGAAGCAACTGCCATGTGATTGGTTGATTAGATTCTTGCATTAATGAGAAATTGAACAGGTGTTCCTAATAATCCTTTAGGTGAGTGTATATTGCCCAGCCCTAACTAATATATAATATCAAGTTTAGAGCTTATCATAAACTTCTAGCTCTGATTAAATGCATTGCAAATATTGATACACGTTCATCAAATGCTACTTTATGTCGCTCTATAGCAGTGAGTAGTAGACCTACTCTTTTCCTGGGGATGTCTCTCTTGAACCACTGGCATTGTTACCTTATTACGCCGCGCATTTATTGAATTCAAACAACAGTTAGACGGTAAAAGGTAAATGGTGCTTTTAAAATTGTTAGTGGTGATTAAGTCAGTCTGTTCATTCACTTTACTGTAAAGACGTGTCATGCAGTGAATGTTTATAGTGCAGCCGTAGTGTAGCTCGTTCGAGATATGTATTTTATGTGTAACAAATCAAATATCTTTCTCTTGCTGTCTCTATTTAATTCCTTAAGTTCTGAAAATGAACCCAAACCTGTTTTGAGTTTGTCACCTACGAAACACAGCTTTGGTTTATGTTGTTCAAAATCACTAAGGAATCTTACAGCATAAAATACAGCATGATTTAAAGCTAGCCTACAGGAAACAGTGGATCACATTCATGGTGAAGTGACAGAGCGATGAACTGGGACCAATTTGTGCAGAGAGTAAACACTGCACCAAATTGTGTTTGTTATGGACATGAGGCTCCATAATGGTGCGGGCCTGGTTCACTGCCTGTCCCCTGGTTTTACAGACGGACTTCAGTGAAGCAGGCGGCACATATCAGCTCTGTTTTCACCTGGAAGAGTCTGTTTCCTCTTGTACCACGCACCATCCAACGGAGACTTCTCCTCCGCAATCTCCTCCTCCTCTTCCAGCAGCACCTCCTCTGCAACAAAAACAAAAGATTAGAGATAAAGTGCAATTAGTGCTTTTATTGTACCTTTCACAGTTTGTGCATTCAGTCAGAAAAACTAAGATTTGGTGAGGTCTTAAAGAACAAAATATCCAGAGAGCTCTAACCTGCTTTACAGATCCACTCTAAGTATCCAGTGAGCTCTCTCTCGATCTGCTGCTGCCTCCGGAGCTTCAGAAACTCCTGCCTCTTCTCCACACGCTCTCGCTCCTTCGCAAACTCTCTGCAGTGACAAAAACACACAAATGAATATGGTGTACCATTTTTATTTAGACAATATAACATTTTTGAGTTAGATATTCAAGAATTTGTAACAAAAAACCTCCCTATGACCAAACTTAACCTACGACCTCTAGATTCAGAAAAAAATAAAAATGTGTGTAGGCAATAATTGATATGGTACATGCAGGATATTTTTAGATATTCTTTTTGTGCTTGACTGTATCCTGACCTTGTGTAGCTAGAGTCTAAAGACCTAGAGGGATTTATGCTAAAAAACACTTGATGCTGTAAATATCATTTAGTATCATTTTACAGGTGCAATATGCATACTGCACAAAGCCTTTAAACTGTCACAAATGAAAAGTATGTTCATCTTGGAAAGGTTTTCTTTATTAAAAGTGTTTTAAAACATTTTTGACATGTCTGTGAAGGTTCGCAGTCATTCATTTTGAAGCAACGGTATCTGGACTTAGTTTTGAAGGTCATCCCTGGTCAAAGATTTTGTAAATTCAGAGATCACCTCAGATGAGAGCTAAACTATCTAGATACCAGGGTTTACTTTAAAAAAGATAGTTCAGCAAAATTTAATTTAGTAGGATAATCAAAGATCTGAAAGAGACAATTTATACAAAGATGTGTGGAATATTAAAAATCTACAGTAATATCAAAATGACTGCTTGAGCTGCAATATTTGTATTAATGCATACTTTAATACTGCATCAGTGGTTCACATTCAAAATTACAGCTACAACAGCTGTTTTTGTCTCCTTATATAGTTACCATTGCAAATTTAAAAAAATGTATTCAGAAAATGTATGGCCAATATATTATATAGATTTTGCGATGAAGTGGATTTTGAGTTACATAAATCTATGAATGTATTCTTGCAGTTACTCTGCTCTGAGTAACGTCCAGCACATGTTTGCTTTGATCCACATTTTTCCCGCAGGGCAGTGAGTCACAGAGGTGAATGCCCTGTTTTAAACAGACAAACGCCGGTCAGATCAGGACGGCAGGCCCACAGGAAGAAAGCAGCTCTGAGGTGAGGAGGCTGAGATTCAAAACAAGATGGATCGACAATAAAAAAGATAGAAGGAACAGTGTGTTGATTATTTTTATTTCAGTGATTCTGTTAATTTGATATAATATCCTTGCTATGGCAACACTAACAGCGAACCAATAAGGCTTTAAAAACAAATTCCTTTTTATGTTTTCCAGGACATGTGGGAATCCTGCACATAATTGTTTCAATAAACTGATTAAAATTCCATATTGTAATGTTGCTTTAAAAACATTTATGTTTATAGATTTTGCAGAAAATATATATTTTTTTTCTGATTGAAGTTTTCGTAGTGAATTCATTTCACAAACCATTTCTTTTTTTCAAATACCAATGTTTGCTATAATCTGTTTGTCTGATGACTAGACAAACAGGTGACTAGAAAACAAAACCCTATCCCTATACCTCTACGGAAATATCAGGAAAAAAAAAGAAAACAGCCAAATGCAATGTTGGCCAGTATTTCAAAATTTATTCAAATTCCCATTACACTGTTTATGTGCAAACTTTAAGGTGTCTTGTGTCAGTGGAACATGTGCATGTACTGACCCTGAGAGGACACCCAGAACCAGGTTGAGCATGAAGAAGGAGCCGATGATGATGAGGGGGATGAAGTACAGCCAGTTCCACATGTTTCCAGCCACGTCATTTGTCTGGAGAAAGGAAAAATAACATAACAGAATCCAAACATTAATAAAGCAGGTATCAACATCATAAAGTTCAGTTGAACTTTAAAAGCCTGCCAGTGAGCTCATGTGTCCCGATAAATAAATAAACTGAGCAGCCCAGCATACGAGGAGAAAAATGTGTCAAAATATCAGTTCAGATATCAGTTTTTCACTTTGTCAGTGTGCTTTACGGTTTCCACCTAAAGACTGTACTTCTTCTGAACCAGCTTCTGTTACAAAGTGATGTAGATACAACACAATGGGCCAATTTTAATGGGATCTAATCTAGACTTTAAATCTAATCTAGACTTTAGCTTCTCTCTAATGAGAGAAGCTAAAGTCTCACTCAGACAAGATTTAGTGCAGAGTAAAAATCAAAACAGTGCATTATTAATTCATAGAGGCCATTTTAAATCAACCCAAAACCTAAATTCAGTACCAACCCCAAAATTCAATGTAATAAAGCAAGTGTGTAAAAAACAAAATACATTTTTAAGTGACTTAGCTGACTAAACACAATGTTTCCCCAACATGCCTCATTAGACAAAAAAGGCAATTAGAAAAGTTTCAATCTGTTGGGAACATCCAAACACAACTCAGCTCATATCACAGCAAAGCAGCTGTTCTAAAGTCAACACCAGCCGCGGCTCTGAAAACGGCACTTTCATTTTCCACAGGAAAAAAGCGTGGCAATTATGTTTTCCAACTGAACAAAACTGCAGCAGTGCATCTCTGTACACACACATGAAAATTCCCACTTGATTCTCAAAGCCTTTAAGCTTTGTCACAAGACCGCAGTGACAAACCGAGTTCACTTCATCATACATTGCTTTCAGGTGGCAACAATTTCACAATGCTGCCATTATGTGATAATACACATAATACACTCCAAATAAAATAATAAAATAGCTTGAATATTGAATGAATATTATTCCAATGTAAAATAGGATATATACTAAAATAATGTCCCCATCCATTTAAATAATCGTAAACACTGACACTAAAAATGGCTAAATAATATTGATAAAAAAAAATCTCCATAGCTATTTGAACTTCTAATTCAATATTTGGCATTTTATAATCTGCACACTTGTAACATTAATTTACAATGTGGTGTGGGTCAAAGAAAAAGGCACATTTCATTATATAATAAATAATAATTAATATATTATAGCAGTTTCAAGAGAATTGTCCTTGATATACCCCAATACTTCTGAATGTGAGGTAAAAAGAGTTGAAATGATAACAATGCCAAATGAAGGTTCAAGGTTTCCCTAAGCCCTACTCTAGGCTTTAAATTAACTGTGTTTCAACATAAAGGCACAGACTGCAAGCAGCTTTCCTCACAGACCGGGGATGCTCTGACCTCTGACCCGCCGCAAACAGCAGATCATCTTTAGGCAGATATATTCAGAGCAAGTCCTCCAAAAACTGTCCAAATCTTCACAGGACCAACTTTTTCGACCAAGGGAAACAATGCTTTCAAGGTCCGTCATCTGCAAAACCAAACACTGACCCTTGTTGCCTGCACCTCAAGCTTTTCATTGGTTCTTGGCTCCTGACCCTGCTTCCACCAAGCCTGGCTTTTGAGTAAGATCTGCACAGTTTCACAGAGCTGGCATGGAAACTTTAACATTACAAATTAACTTAAGACATACTATAGCCTTTACATTACCCAACATAATCGCAATTACTATTCCCAAGTTACATTGAGCTAGAGTACATATCCATATTGATTTATATCACCTCCAATGTCACAATGTAACCATCACCTGTTGCTTCTTAAGTGACTAAATGTAAAAAAAAAAAAAAACACTCTCCAAAAGTTGTAGCGTTCGACTCTGGTGACAGCTGAACCTGAGTGTGAGCCTCTGTACAAGCTGATGTGCCAGCAGCAGTCTCCTGATATTCACTGTTGTAAGCCCCGGGGGGTGGTGGGAGTGGGCTCGGTAGAGAGCGGTTGGCAGGGGACAGAGCTGCGAGCGAGGGCCGTGTGAAGCACTGTGACATTCTGCAGACGCCGGTGTGGAAGCTGCCTCTCACTGGAGATAATTGTGATGGGAGCTTTGGGGAGGCTGAATCAGCGATGGAGCTGGAGATTATACAGACACATTCACCGTCAGCAGCCTACACAACAGGAGGAATGTGGCAGTTATGTCTCTCTTTTTCCCCAACATACAACGCCATGATCTTATCACTAATCAAAAAACTTAACTACTTACTGTCACTCTCAAACTTTTACTGGGTAGAAGACACCAAACTGTGCCAGAATAATCAGATTTTTTTTAAAATGGCATTGCTTGCCATTTTTAGACACTAAATAAAAAAACATATTTCTGTTAAAAGCAAATTGCTTATTTGATATTACAAGCCTTACATCATGTTACAAGCTTTCACCTCAGTTTTATTATTTATGAAGTAATTAATTGACTTGTTGTTAATCAGTTGTAAGAAAAAAGATATCAATGGAAAATACGCTTGTGCTCTAAAATCATTAAAATATGGCAAGTCTCTGCTGCAAAACTAAATAGAGGCACACATTTACAAGGCAACAGCAGGACAAACACTAACTTCTTGTGCCCCAACTTTTTCAGCTGGTCAGTGGTCACAAACATTTGAAATAGTTGCACAAATTAGTTATTGGTTTGATGAAATTTATTTTAGTTGTTGTTATTTATATAGTGCTTTTCCACCTAGTAGACACTCAAAGTGCTTGGATTTAACTTTGAAGACATTAAAATGCTGTACATTGGATAATAACAACGCATGTATGTCATGAACAAAAATAATGTATAAACATAGTACACACTTAGCGTTAGGGCTGTTTTACACAATTAGTCGTATTAACATTTTTGCTTTCCTTTAAACAAATAAAATTATTCTTAAGATAATTTATTTATTTTAGTCTTGAATTAACCTTGAATGTGAAGGAATCGTTTTTTTTTTTTTTTTTTTTTTTTTTAATAAAAATGTTAATCTGTAGGCACAATAACTAATTAGATTTGAACGCTAATGAACTCACCAGCTTCTGGAGAAGAGACTGAGACACGCAGCTGCTTCAGAGTCAGAGGAAGTTCAATCCATTTAACCTTAAGTGTTAATCATACATTTGACATGCTGACATACATTTGATCATTTTCTACTTCTGGTTTAGTTCCCAGAACTAGTTTTTTATCGTCATTGCACATGTCAGGTGTTTGAGAGCTTACAATGTTAGCAAAAAAAAAAAAAAAAAAAAAAAGCTTACAATGTTAGCTTGTAGAGGGAGCAACAAAATACGTTTAGATGGCCCAGGAAATTAGATGTGTTTGAGGTAAATTGTAAAATTGTAAAATCACGTCATGGTAACGCTGTAGACTTCATATATTTATAAAAGACTTATGGTGTGGCAAGAGAATAACAGAGGAGAGAGTAAGATTAATACACTTTTAAATATTTCTATTAATGTGCCATAATGACTGTGCCAGATTGGTAGAGCTTTTCACCGACTTTACCCTTCTACTGACATGGCAGCTTGAACCAAATTTGCAAAACTGTTAATAGTTGCTTGTTGCCCGGGGCTATATGCCCCTGGTAGGGTCTCCCAACAGGTCCAAGGTAATGGGTCAGACTAAGAGCAGTTCAGAAGCATCTTTTGTAAAAATTTAATCAAGGACCATGATGGTAGGCTCAGCCCGAACGAGGGGCTTGCAGGAAGGACCATAAGTGGAACAGGATAATTTAAGTTTCTTTGGATAAAAGCGTCTGCTAAATGACTAAATGCAAATGTAGATCTGGCAGCAGTCGAAGGTAAGGAAAGTGCTACAACTGGGGACTTTGTTGTTGCCGTGATTGGGACAAACGGCCTCCCCAATCTGAACCCGAGAGGTGTTGTGTTATTGGACTTCTGTGCTAGTCATAGTTTGTCCACAATGAACACCATGTTCAAGCATAAGGGTGTCCACCAGGGTCGTGTTGCTGACTTTGTAGTTGTTTCATCTCGTGTAAAGAGAGGGTGTCTGCTGTCTGCTGAAGAGACTGCTGCCCCAGTGACCCCGGCCCCGGATAAGCATAAGAAAATGGATGGATGGATGTACAAAAACATTTGTGAATGAGGCCCACTCAGTTTTGACAGGTGTGTTACATTTTGTTCAAATATACATATTTCAACATTTCACGCAAAAACTCTTATAAATGAAACACTTGACACACAATCACAGTGTTTTTACATCTGTTTAACACAGACTGCACATAAGCTGCATTTTTTATTCCAAATTTCATGAAGGTCTAAAAACTACACAATCCATCTTTAGTGTGCATTTAATCAATATTCAATGTTATCAAACTAATCTTCTGATGCAGGAATTCCCGAAATATGCAGCTGATGTGAGTTGGTCAGGTAGAAATGTGCTGCTTGATGTTTTTTGTATGAGTTAACAAAACTGAGATTAAACAAGTCATGGCCATAGCATTATTAATACTCAATGTAGTGCTATGGTCAAAAAAGACTTGTGTACAGATATGGAACTCTGAAAATAGAAAAAAAAATGTATTATTCTAATATTCAGTTGGCCATATCTTGTGTTTTATTGTTATTACTGGTACCAGAGGAAAAAGCTACACTACATGATAGTGTAACGTTTGCAACGTGTTCTTTTTTAGTTTTAATGTGAGATACCGTTGATACAGTTAGAGTTTACTACTACTATTAATTTATGTTTTTGATTATAGTCATAGTACTCCTGTTTCCCCATTAGGACATGACATTAGGATGAACCATAAATGGGGTCATTAAAGATACCTTGCCAGGGGCCACAGAGGGCATCAGTCGTTTTCGAATGAACTGAGTTTAGCCAGTGGCGCTGTTTGCCATATGCCCTGTGCTTTCTCCTGCTGAGTCCCATCTCACTGCACACAGCTCACTGCTGCAAGCGTGAAGAAACATGGCATTTACATACAAAGTGGTTATAGATATACAAAGGGCAAATGTAAAGATACAAAAGTGTTTCCTGGACTCTCATAAATTTGAGCAGCAAGGAAGGATGAAACAAGGCATAAAGAAATAAAAGATAAATGATGGCACACTGGGCTCATAGTCAGAAATTACAACGTGTGTTAAGTAAGGCAGGAAATCAGACCATGTGTGTATTACTCAAAACATGCTCTTGTTTTTATCATATACCTCATTTAAGTGCTGAGCAGGCTGCACAAATGTTGACAATGAATACAAACTTAACTAAAAGACTCCTTTTTATTAGTTTTTTTATTTAACCAGGATAGGATCCCACTGAAAGTACAAATATCTTTTGCAAAGGAGTCCTGGCCCCATGTGGGGCTGGGGGGGGGGACTGTTGTACATGTCTTTGGTGGTAAGGGACACAGGGAGAACATGCAAACTCCACACAGAAAGGCCCTGCTCTGGCTGGGATTTGAACCCAGGAACTTCTTGCTGTGAGGCAGGCGTGCTAACCACTTTGCCGTCTGTAAATAACATATTATGAAGTGAACACAGCCGTGGACCAATTTGGACTGTTGCAAATGAATGTGCATGTCTGTGGAGGTTCTCCGTCATCCAGGGTATCTTGAAGAAAAAATGGTTTGAGCAAAAGCATCTGGACTTCGTTTTCAAGGTGAAGACGTTTCGTCTCTATTCCAAGAGACTTTGTCAATTCTGAGTTCAACTGATAAGCGAGCTGAGCTTATATCTCTAAAGGGAGGAGTTTCCCCTGAAACCAAACCTGATGGGCCAGGCTGTTCTGTTGTTGGTCATGAAAGGGAGGTGTGACTCCATATGTGAAAGTCGTTAAGGCTCAGAAGAGTTGTTGGTGACATTGCTCCATACAGGTGCAGTAGCTACTGGGCGGCAGTAGCTCAGTGGGTAGAGCAGTCGTCCTTCAACCGGTAGGTAGGGGGTTCGATTCCCACTCTCCCCACAGTTCATACTAGCGTTGTGTCCTTGGGCAAGACACTTAACCCACCTTGCCTCCAGTGGCTGTAACACTGGTGATTACTGTAGAACAATGTAAGTCGCTTTGGATAAAAGCGTCAGCTAAATGAATAAATGTAAATGTTAATGTAGGTGATGTTAATGTATGTGCAAGGTGGTAAGTGTCACTGAGCCATACATATGCAGAGTCGTTAATGATCCTGCTCCATTCAGGTGCAGTGTCGTTAGTGTCATAGTTCTAATCATGTGTTATGTTGGTTGTTCTAAGGTGGGGCTCTTTAGTTTTAGGTTTGAGAACACTGTTGTAAATACTAGGCAACATGAATCTGAGATGAGGTTCTTGAAAAAGGCTTAATTTCTCAGTTTCGCCGAGGCACATCCCTACAGTAGACCTCATTACAGCAACAGAATCAGAAATAAGGAACAATAAATTGTCTGGAAATGAAGCCGATGAACTGAGGCTCAAGGTCACAGCTGCACTGGCCAGTGCCAAACCAACCCCTTCCAATATTACCTTGGAGCAAAGGAGGGCTTTGTCAGCACTGGAGAAGGACCATAGCATCATCATTCTGCAGCAGACAAAGGAAGATGCACTGTGATCCTGAACACAGATGACTATGAGTCCAGTATCAACAGTTTACTCAGTGACACCACCACCTATAAGACACTGAGGAGAGATCCCACAAGTGGGTACAAGAAGAAGGTCATAGACTATCTGCAGAGGCTGGAGAAGGACCAAGTCATTGATCGACCTCTGTACTACAGACTGTATCCTAGGAACACCACTCCATATATTTACAGCAAACACAAAATACACAAAGAAGAAATTCAACTACGACCCATAGTAAGCAGCACAGATTCTGTAACCTACAATATAGCCAAACACCTGGCCACCATTTTGGCTCCATTGGTACACCACTCACAACACCATATCATCAACTCACATGACTTTACAAAATTAAACATCTACAACTAGACACAGATGAGACTATTGTCTCTTTTGATGTCACATCACTTTTTACCTGCATACCTCCCAATGAAGCACTCGTGGTTGTAAGGAAGAGATTATTACAGGACACATCTTTACAGGACAGGACAAACCTCACCCCGGACCATATTTGCAGTTTACTGGAGATATGTATGAACATTACTTATTTCCAGTTCAGAGGTAACTTCTACAGACAAAAACATGGCTGTGCCGTGAGATCACCTGTCTTCCTGATTGTGGCGAACAGAGCTCTGGTCTCTTTCTCAGGTGCAGTGCCCAGTCACTGGTTCAGATATGTTGATGACACATGGGTCAAAATCAGAACCCAGGAAGTAGAAGTCTTCACAGAACACATCAATGCAGTGGACAAGAACATCAAGTTCACCCGTGAAGATGCCATAAACAACCGCCTGGCGTTCTTAGACTGTGCAGTGGTTATCTCTGAGGACAGGACTCTCCAAGTAGAAGTTTACAAGAAGCCTACACACACGGATCAATATTTGCTGTTTGATTCCCACCACCCTCTGCAGCACAAGCTGGAGTCATCAGGACTCTTCAGCACAGAGCACAAGAGGTGCCCACAACCTCAGAAGGTAAACAGAAAGAAGAACCACACATCTGTAAAGCTCTGAGAGACTGTGGATACCCCAAATGGACTTTAAACAAAACCAAGAGGACACAGACACCAAACAGACAGGAACCAGGGACAAAAGGGAAGGGTGTAGTTATCCCTTATGTGTCTGGATTATCTGAAAAACTTAAAAGGATTTTCTACAAACACAACATTTTAGTCCACTTTAAACCAGGAAACATGCTGCGTCAAAAACTGGTCCATCCTAAAGACAAGATCCCCACAAACAGAGTAATGTAGTTTATGCAGTTCAGTTCAGTGAAGAGTGCAGTGACAGTTATGTCAGTGAAACTAAACAACAGCTTCACAAGAGGATGTATCAGCACAGAAGAGCCAATCCTGGAGGACCTGAGTCTGCAGTTCACCTCCACCTCAAAGAAAAAGGACATTCCTTTGAGGACAGCAATGTCCAAATTTTGGCCAGAGATGCCAGATGGTTTGAGAGAGGGGTGAAGGAAGCCATTTTTGTGAAAATGGAAAAGCCTTCGTTGAACAGAGGAGGTGGCCTCAGATTCATGTTGCCCAGTATTTACAACAGTGTTCTTAAACCTAAACCTAAAGAGCCCCACCTTAGAACAACAAACATAACACCTGATTAGAACTATGACACTAACGACACTGCACCTGAATGGAACAATGTCACCAACGACTCTTCTGAGCCTTAACGACTTTTATATGGAGTCACACCTCCCTTTCATGACCAACAACACAACAACCTGGCCCATCAGGTTTGGTTTCAGGGGAAACTCCTCCCTTTAGAGATATAAGCTCAGCTCGCTTATCAGTTGAACTCAGAATTGACAAAGTCTCTTGGATTAGAGACGAAACGTCTTCACCTTGAAAACAAAGTCCAGATGCTTTTACTCAAACCTTTTTTTTTCTTAAATGAATGTGCAGCAGCTGTGACCATCAGAACTACAGGTGTTGGTTCACAAAGGTTACACACGCAAGTAATAACATCCATTCATCCATTTTCTTCCAGGGCCAGATCACGGGGGAAGTAGTCTAGGCAAAGACGGCCAGACTTCCCCCTCCCCACATCGAGGTGTTTCCAGGCCAGCTGAGAGACGTAGTCCTTCCAGCGTGACCTAGGTCTTCCCCGGGTCCTCCTTCCACTGAGACATGCCTGGAACACCATCTAGAGCCACCTCAGCTGACTCCTACCGATGTGGAGGAAACAAGGCTCTACTCTGAGCTTCTTCTGAGCTCTCTACCAACCTGCAAGAGATAAACCACCCTTTTCCCGGCTGGGAACCATGGACCTCCTCAGACTTGGAGGTACTGATTCTCATCCCAGCCACTTGAAACTCGGCTGCTAACTGTCCCAATAAAGGCAAAGACAAAATCATGTGGTCCCCATACCGGACACCCTCCGGCCCCTGGCTACACCTAGAAATCCTGTCCATTACAACTGCATTGTTCCTCCTGAATCAAAGGTTCGACTATCGGCCGAATTCTCCTCTCCAGTTCCCTGGCATAGACTTTCACAGGGAGACTGAGGAGTGTGAAACTTCTGTAGTTGGTACACACCCTCCTGTCCCCTTTCTTCTCATGGCTCTGACTGACGCCAAGCAGCACAGAGAAAATGTGTGCTCACGAGAAGTTGTGCACTTAGGCCAGTGTAAAGTGGACATAGTGAAGTGACAGTAAAGTATAAGTATGAAGGCGAAGTAATTGCCGGTTTCAAGACTCCCTTTTCTCCGTTTCCAGTGTGACACAAAATCCTGTCTATTAGTAAAGTTTAATTAGCAGAGTCTTATAGACTGCTGCTGTCTACCTACGTTAAATAGTGATGCTCCGATTGTGATCGGCCGATATTGACTAAAAATAGCTTGATCGGCGAACCCCAAAAGCGTCGTTCAAAAAAGCCGATCGCGTGACGTAAATAGTGCGACTTTCTCACACGTGCATGCAGTGTTGCCAATTCAGCGCCTTTGTCGCTATATTTAGCGAGTATTCAGACCCCTTTAGCGACACACTTTCAAAAAAGCGAGTAGCAACAAATCTAACGACTTTTTCTGGAGACTTTTGGAGACTCTCTGAAGTGAAAGCACACATCATTCTTACTCTTCTCAATGAGCAGCGGGTGCTGCCGCTGGCCCCACCCCCATCCCAAAGCATTTACAGGTGCAGCAGCCCCTCCCAGCTGCAGTCGGAGCAGGAGTTGTTCACCCCTCCACGTCCAGACTGAAAATGAATCGCGCATGTGCGGCAACTTTGCGAGCCACCGCTCGCAACACAGCCGTTTTGATTTCCATTCTTCTCGGTTTCTTATTACTTAATTGAGATGAGAAATGAGAAGAGCTTTATTGGGACATTCGGCTATATCATAATAAAATACAGTGGAAGAGACTATGTGAGCACGACTGTGTCAAGAAAGCAAACTCTGCCATTCTGTGATCGGCAGTGATCGGCAATCGGCAGATTATGATTTTGATGATCGGTAATCGGCCCCAAAAATGCTGATCGGAGCATCTCTAATGTTAAAGCTACAGAGTTATGGACAAACTGTAACTAGCACATAAGTTCAATAACAGAACACCACTCTGGTTCAGATCGGGGAGGCGTTCCTTCCAATCACGCCCATCCAGGTGTCACTGTCGCTAAGTTACGCTAAATGCTGTCGGAACCTCTCAACCTACCGCAGAAGCTCAGAGTCCTTCCCCGCCAGCAAGGAGACATTCCACGTCCCTAAAGCCAGTTTCCGTGTCCAGAGATTGGGTTGTTGGGGCTATGCCTTCGACTGCTGCCAAATCCACTATGCACTGGCCCCTTATGGTCCCTCTTGCAATTGATGAGCCCAAGGGAGCCTGGCCTGGCCCGGGCCCCATGGGGGGAAGCTAAGCCACCAGGCACTCACTTGCAAGCCCCAACCCCAGGCCTGGCTCCATCACTCTGCCACGCGTACCCTGTGTGACTAAAGTAGAAAATTCTCTATGTATATAAGCTTCATGAATGAGGCCCAATATACTCAATGGTGTATTATCAACAAAACTCATGCATGTATATCTTGAAAAATTAGACATTTTAAGCCCCGATCCTAATTCTAGCCCTTACCCCATAGCCCTCGTTTTGCATGCTCACAAGAGACAAAGGGGTTTTGCCAATAGTTGTTTAGATCAAGTGAAAGTGGAAGTGTATACCCTTCCAAATGAAGATTTTTGAGGACCACACTTTAAATGCAGAGCTAAGATAGTATTTTTTAGAATACAGTGTGTTCACCGGCACCGCGGCTGTGATTGAGGTGCAAAAGGTAACTAATTTGGACAAAAATAAATAATTACAGTCCTGTTCTATGCTCTTTTAATCTTGAACTTATTTATGCATTAAACCGTTTTCTCCTTGGAAAGTTTGGGAAAAATGTCAGTTTGCTAACGTTAGCCTCACTTTGACAGGTCACATTCTCATATTTGCCGAACCTTTAAATCTTTTTATTTGATAATGCATAACACCACAACCTGTTTATTCATCAATATCTATTGAACAGTCCTGTTGGTTTTTGTGCTGGGTGTGTCTTGTGTCTGTGACAGGGACTGAGGGAACAGCAGCTGATACTGTACTCAATTCAAAATACTCAAAATAAACAGTTCCTACACTGTATAAAGATAACGTATACCCATGGATTTATTATTGCACCTTATCGTAATATTATGTTATATATTATACTATGTCTGTGAATGTTCTCAGTAATCCATGTCATCTTGAATTATATATTATACTATACTATTATACTATAATATATGTTAGCAAATATATGAGACTATATTTAAAGATAAAGAAAAATATTATTATACACTATCTACAGGTGAACTGGAGTCTCATTGTTTAGGAGTATAATCGCAGCCCTAATGACTAATGGCTAAGGGAAGGGGTAGAGGTAAGTTAGAGAATTAAAGTAAAACCCCCATCAGAACAATTTCCACTGAGTTTGTTCATAAACAACATGGCTTCCATAGCTGTCCACAGGCTCCAGTGTGGGCTGTACCAACGGATACTGCACTTTAGACCTGACCAGAAAAGCATCAAGTGACACACCTTGACTTTTAAGTGGACAGCTGTTTTTGATCATTAAGAAAATCTTTTTTTGCCGTTTACACATTGTGCAGTACTTTTCTAAATTTCAAACAGCTGACACATTATGTTTACACAAAAAGGGTCTAGAAAACAGCTTCTTTTCAAAAACACCATTTAACAAACTTGAGCAAAAGCTTACCTTCCTTTAAGCCCTGTTCTGCCGCCTTCATATTCACTTATTATTTCTAAACTTGCATGCACAGAGTTCAGTGGAAAAATTAATTCCACCTCTGGTTTAGCTGTGACTCATTGCCGGTCGACTGCTCTGAATGATTGGAGAAGAAAAGCAAGGGCTGCCACATCATTTGAAGCTATGCTTAGTGCAGCAGCAGTGACAGTGTTCACTCCCACTCTATGCTTTTTTCAGATAAAAAAACTCAGAAATATCACGCCTGGATCACCGGCTTTAAGCAGCAGAGCCCGTGTATGAAACTCTGGTGGCAAAAAGGCCAAAAGGTCCTCACAACACTGCTCAGAGAATAAAACCACTTCATAAGTGAAGTGAGTTTCATTTCAAAGGTTATAATTTCTGACAGTTAGTTAATTGGGCTTTAGAGGAATACTTAGGCATGTACCTTAAACAGACAACCATTATGTAAGTGTAACGGCTGCAAACTCTTTCTCAAGCCGTTTACAAAAGACAGGACACAGTGTAGAGTTGATCAACTTTACTCCTGTGACAGACATAAAAATACTTAGTATGTCTCCACATACAGCAAGCACACTAGCTCCCCTCTGCAGCTTACAACGCCCCACTGAGAGGGAAAGTCACGCTACCAAAATAAAACACCCGGGTGCAGCACGCAGTTCCGCTCTTTCAAAATAAAATTCCCACATAAATATAGTGAGGACTAAAATACAACCCTGGAAATGAAAACAAATAGTAATAAGCATATATGCTTTTTTAACTCGTTACATAAGACCAGTGTCTGTTTTGAAGAATTGAGAGTAGGTAGGTCTGTGCTTTGGAATGGATAACTTGAGGTAAGTCAGATGTAGAATTTGTGATTGTTTGGCCATTTATAAGAGAATGTAAATGATCACACATAAAATCTTTTTTCTCTTATGGTTATGGTTATGGTTAATGGTTGGCTGAAGCCATTTATTCTAAAACAACTGTGTTAACTTTACTCTTTTTTAAATCATAATGACAACAGAAACTACCCAAATGATTCTGATCAAAACTTTACATACCCTTGTGATTTTGGCCTGATAACATGCACAAGTGACACAAACAAGTTTGAATGTCTACTAAAGGTAACCATCCTCACCTATGATCTGTTTGATTGTAATCAGTGTGTGTTTATAAAAGGTCAGAGAGTTTCTGGGCTCCTGACAGACAGTGGTGTAAAGTAACGAATTACAAATACTCTCATTACTGTAATTGAGTATTTTTTTTTCAGGAATTGTACTTTATTAAGTAGTTTAAAAACAGTGTACTTTTACTTGTACTTGAGTACATTTTTAGTGCTGTATCGGTACTTTTACTGCACTATTTTCCCTCAACCTGCAGTCGCTACATTGTTTATTTTTTTTTTTCCTGTCAATGATTGGTTAAGGAGAATAATTAGTCCAGTGAGTCCCGTCCAATCACATTGCGCATAGAAAACTTGCATCAGACCAGACAGACTTCTAAACACCTGGCGCCAATTTAGTTTAATCATGAAGGAGGAGGAGAAGGGAGTGTGGTGGATGCTTCAACATGCAGTAACTCAAATACAGCACTTCAGCATCCTTGGCCGTACCTGAAGGAGCTTTTTACAATGAAGGTGAAGAAGAGCAATCGTGTCGTTATGTCATGTCTACTTTGCTTGCCCAGACCGGTTGAAATATCAGCATTCAAGAGTTCTTCCTCTAATTTAAAAAAGCACATCGAGGTAAGATTTCATATTTGCTAAGTATCATATCTTAAATATTTATGTTAAAGGGTATAATAATAAACGTCACAAATATAGTGTGGGGGGCATAAATAAAACTGTGTTAGGTTTTATGAGCCAATGTGAATTAGGGATGCACCGAATGTTTCAGGCAACCGAAATTATTCGTCCAAAAACAATTGCGTTAGCGATTAGCAACCAGCTTGGAGTGAAGGCACGGTCATTTTATTAATGCAGCAGTATGGACGTGTTCGAGAAGACGCAAAAATCATCACAAGCAACAGCTGCTTAATAAGACTATCTCGTCAGTCGTCGTCATTGATGAGTACAGGGAGCGGGGTTGTTGCTGGTTATACTGTAGGCCTATGTATAATGACTTAAATTGCAAAATGGCTTTAAACCGCTACTAAATATACTGCAGAATACAATGCGCAATTTGAATGTATTTTGTCAGTGCTGCACGAACTCGAGGCGCCAGCTGCTGGACACCCTTAGCTTGTTAGCTGGGTTCAAAGTGCATTAAGCATTAACCTATCATTAGATTTATGCCTCTTAAGTTACACATATTTCGCTTAACATATAAATGCATTAACCTACTTTTTGTCGACTTAATTATAGATGTATATGTTAATGTAATGTGTTCTTGCATGGCAATTTAAAATTGTAGTTTATGAATGGCAAATAAGCGTATAAGGTGGAATAAGTCACAGCACAATACTCACTACTCCCTACTCTTGAGTACTTTTGAAGGGGCTACTTTTTACTCGTACTTTGAGTGGTATTTAGGACAGGTACTTTTACTCCACTCACATTACATTTTTTGGTAAGTAATAGTACTTTTACTTGAGTATGATTTTTCAGTACTCTTCCCACCACTGCTGACAGACCCTTGCATCTTTCATCCAGTGCTGCACTGATGTTTCTGTCTGAGTCATGGGAAAGCAAAAGAATTGTCAAAGGGGCTGCAGGAAAAGGTAATTACACTGTATAAAACAGGAAAGGGATATAAAAAGATATCCAAGGAATTGAGAATGCTATTCAGCAGTGTTCAAACCTTAAGAAGTGGAAAATTTCTGTTGAAACTAAACCAAGGTCAGGTAGACCAACATATATTTCAACCACAACTGCCACAACTTAGTTCAGGATGCAAAAAAAATCCAACAAATAACTTCAACTGAAATACAGGACACTCTGAACACACAATAAGGAGGCACTTGAATAAAAAGAAGCTCCTAACCTTGTTTCATGCACTTGCAATAAAAATGAAAACATTCTGAAGTTTTTGCACTTGTTCTTTCAATCTCTGTAATATGTGTGCGACTGCACACAGCTCCTACTGCTGTGGTCTCTATCGTTTGTGCTTTGTTTGGGCTGGTTTGTGCCAGAAAAAATGTTTGTTTGTGTTGATATGGTTTTTAAGATATTAATGATTATTTTAATAGGTAGCCCTAGCCTATATTTGGGTTCGACTGGCCCCTTGCTGATGCGGTAGTGACGTCAGATAAAAAAAATAACTCAACAGCACAAAGTATTTTTTTACAGCACTAACCAGCACAAACAAAGCACAAATGAACCATACCACTCGTGATCATTTCTGAGCATTGAGGGGGCCAGGTGAACCCAGATATAGGCTAGGGCTACCTATAATTATTAAAGCACAAACAGTAATAAAGCACCCACACAGACCAGAAGAAAGTGGGTCTCTTACACAGGGACAGACTGAAGAGCAGCAACACCTTGTACCATGTGCATTTTGTTTGGTATATAAAATACTTTTATATCATCTGGGGATTTAAAACGTATGTGGATTTTCCTCTTTATAACAAAAAAAAGATTAGTTTTTGCAGTATTGCATTGTATTGTAAACAAGGTGTATGCGTTACACAAATACCATAATTCAAATAAAAAGTCTTTTAAAAACAAATGCCAATAGTTTGTATCAACAATGTTAAAGAATGTTTTTCTCTGACTCATATTTTTAGTGGTATTGATTAAAAAATGAATTTGACGTACTCATATTAATTCTGAGAAGGCACCTGCACATGTCATCTGCACTAGAGCATCTGTAAAACACTGAGGTAAACCTTTTATCATATACTCATCAAAATGGCTTTACAACAACTGTCTTTCTTAACTTTCACTGTCATTACTTGCAACTTTGTAATAAAAACATGTCTTCTAAAATGGTTGGTCATTTTGTACAAATATGACCCTGCTAGGGTCCAGTGTATTGAAGGTTTTCTCTCCAGCTGAGGGATATGAGGGCATGATTCTACAGATTTCTTGTACAGCTTTCGTTTGGTTGAATTTGTAATTACACCTTTTTATCTGACAAAAACGTTTTCTAGTAAACTTCTACTAAACCGCCTGTTTTTTTACAAAACTGGATTCAATCAATATTTACAGACGTAAAACACCTGTGCTAATATTAAAATATTCTTTGATGAATGAATTGTACCAGATTTCTACTCTAAAGAAGCATCAGCAGACAGCAGTATCTGGGTGCACCATGTGTCTTGTAAAGGCCTGTTACTGAGTGTCATTTATTACAAACTAATAAAGAGACAATGATACCAGTACTAAAACCAATAAATATATTTTAGACAGTCATGTGAGTGCTGCTATAAAAAAGTGACTTTCTTGCCGTAAGTATAGCCGTAGTAACTGGGACAGGATAATAGAGGAGTCGTACTAATCTGATGCATTAAGAGTTGTTTCTTTTTCTCTGACAGCTGAACATGACACAGCAGTCAATTAGCTGCGGCGTTGTTCATTGGCAGCGGCTCGTGGCCCGCACAGACAGAGGGAGAGCGTAATCAAATCACAGAGCATGAAATGAAGATTGCCACATTATGAGCACCCACACTTCCTGCTGCGGCCGCCTCCAGGCTCTTCTGTGACAGCTTGCAGCCTCAGTGTATGATAGAATCTATGGTGTTGCAGGCTTTGGGAATCACTGTTGCAGCTTTTCTGACAAAGGACAAAGAACTGGACAGAGATGGCAATATAGATCATTAGAGTCTGGAGCTGTCTAATCTGTGAAATGAACATGGGAAATGAAGACACATGAGGCTTGTTTGACTTCGATTGACTTGAATTGGTTTGTGGGATAAAACATACACATTTGTCCTTAAAACTGGTCTAATTGTAATTCTGCCAACCCAGCTCTTTCCTTTGATCAAATCTGATTTAAATTAGTCACTCACTATCAAGAAATGAATAAACAGGGAGCTCCTGGGATCCCACAACCAATAGTGCACGTGGATGGGTCATAGGCAACTTTAAGGAACACAAGATCCAGGCACATAATCCTGACTAATGCTAGTCTTTTATCACTGTTTAAACTCCCTTCCAGCTGCCCTGAAGTGTGCCTCTACCAGGTTCTCTTTTAAAACCAGACTGAAAACATTCAATTTCACAAGCATTTACTTTATTTTAACATTTATAATATATCTTTATTTGTTTTTAGGGCTATAAATTTAATTTTACCTCATATTTTGTTTTTATTTTATTATTTTTACTGTATCCATGTACCTTAGCGCACTGAGTCTATGCTTGTCATATAAAATGTGCTAAATAAATATCCTTCATTATTATTTAGTTTGGCGTATCTTGAGTGTCTATGTATTTTCAAATCTGACTCTGCCTCTTCTCATCTGATCAAGATGGCGGCCATTACTGTAAAGTTTCTGTAGTGCACTACTGCTGTGCTATCAGACAAATGAAGCTTTAGTGTAGCCTCGTTTTTCCATTAGAGTCTTAATCCTGTACAGACCTGGAGTTTCAGCTTATGCTAATTATTATCCTCATGTTTCCAGCTGCTGCGAAGCACTGCACAACACTGCTCCATCGCTGCCGTCTTTAGTTTAAGCCCGGATCTGGATGTGTGTCATTTAGAGCTACCTGCAGAACGGCGACGGCTGATTACTGAGTGCTACCACACACAGGCTTAACCTTCTAGAGCTGCAAGTGCAATTCTATGGTTCGCTTATCTTAAACATCTTTTCATTTTTCAAAGTGAGATTGTCATGGAAATTGTATATTATTGCTGAATGCTCTCACTCCTGCTCCAGTTCATATGCTTACCCACATAGACTTATGACTTAATGTTTATCTGTATCTCCCATAGGCGCCAGGCTAATCCAAACAAGACAAAAACATCACTTTGCTCAGGGACACTATGTCCCGTACACTTAGTGACATATAGACGTAAACTTATCCACATCTATGACTGACACGTCAGCTCAATACATGTCCATCCACGACCCTGGAGCTGAGAGGCAGGCATAATGTACACCTATAAAAACTGCATTTGCTGTAAACATATTAAGAAAATCACCATGTACCAATGTTGCATGTGTCTGATTTGTTTCATTCTTGCAAGAATCAAACCAGTCTTCCATTTCTACATTTATCATGTACGTTTTTTGTCGTTTTTTTGTCTCGTTTGTGATACAAACCTAACAATCATTATTGTTAACAGAAATAACATTAAACAGTGTTTTAGACCTGTAAATATTTCTGATTGCTCTAAAAATCTAGTGTGGTTAGTGTTGTGTGTTGGGTCTAGTATCATGTTTGGTATATTAGCCAAATGATATTTAGAAGCCAGCTAAACAAAGCAAGTAAGTAAAGAAAAATCAAATGCACAATGTAGTACATTGGCTCGATCACAAATGAACTCCGGTATAGTTTGACTGAATGTTAGAGGGGTAAAACAGCTTTTCCACCTACTGTAGTAGGCACTCAAAGCACTTAAACATTAAACTATCACCAGTGTTACAGAACTTCACAGGAGACAATGTAGGTTAATTGTCTTGCCCAAGGACACAACAACAGTATGTGAGGGAGAGCAGGATGTTATGATGTTTTGGGATGTTTTGAGCGGGGATTGAACCACCCACCCACCGGACGAAGGATGGCCGCTCTACCACTGAGCTACTTACTACTACTAAACTTCCTAAAATAATGTATTGAAAAAAAAAGATATAGTTTTGCAAACAATAATTATTGTTGCAATGCAACCTTTGCAATACCTACTACTTCATTTGCACCGCTCCATTCATCCTGCAGCTACACGTCTGTACTCCAAACAGGGGGGAGATAAAGAACTTTTATGCATTGAACTTCTTTTACTGTATCAATTTCAAATTGTTTTGAACTGAATTAAATCATATAGTTTTACAGTTCATTAATTCTAATATATTGCAAAACATACTTGCTGTAAAAATGTACTGTTACACCCCTCGTCAAAAACCAAAGACAATACAAATGAAGAAATAAGAAATAATGGATGCTGTATTGCTTCGGAACTGGATACTATAAGGTTTGCTGTACAGTAAATACAAAAACATGCCCAAACTTTTATTAATACCACATCTGTACTTTGAGTAACAGTTGTATCAGTAGAAACAATCAAAGCTTTGTCGACATGATGTGATGTAGAAGGGACAACAGACACTTTCTGATGCCACATTTCAAAGCTACACACAAAAGCGCTGCAGGTCGAGAGACGTCCTGAAGAGAAGAGCTGTTAGATCTGCAGATGAGGTGTAATCAAAGAGACCCAGCCAAAATAAGCAGCAGATCAAAAGGAGTGACTCTGAGCTGGGGAAAACTAGGAAGTACTCGACAGAAAGAGGAGAAAAGATAGCGTTTGAAATGATGGCGTTGATGGCGTTGCATCGGTGTGGCTCTGCGGTGTTTAGGATAATGAGATGCACAAAGCAACAACACCAAAGAAACTCAAAAGGAAATACGTCTTAATAAAAAACTGCTACCTGCTTCTGTGAGGAAGAAAGTCAAAGAGGATGAGGGAGATGTAAGGTGTTTAGGAAAAAAAGGTGAAGGAAATATCTTGACAGAACATAAAGGAACAGAGAATATGGAGGATTTTGTCACAAAGCACAAACTCTTCTGTTGAAGTTTTCCAGCAACATTCACATTTTTATCATTTATTTTATTTGTCTTTAAGAAAAACATATGTCCCGTCAGTTCCATTTCAAATGTCATTACTTGTAAATCAACAAAGTTCTAAAGCATTCTAATATAATGTAACTACTGGGTTTCTATGAGATACTAGGGACAAATATCTTATTCCCTACAGGAGGTCAGCACACTTCCAGTTTGGAGAAGCAGACAGGAGCAATGACAAAGGCTTTGTCTCATGTATGCTGTTAATGAGGCCAGTGAAAACACACTTTTAGAAATACTTTTTAAAACTGCCTCTAGTGAGAGTTTGAAAAAGTTATTAATATTAATTTATTATAGTCAACTGGTAAGAGAGCAAATGTCCAACTAACCAAGTGTTTCTGGTTTCATGGAAGGATAGTACAGTGATGACACAAATGTATAGCAATATTTGTAGGTTCAGTGAGGTGATGTATGGATCCTCCGGCTTTTATACAGCTAAACCATCTGCAATAAAACCACTGCATTTTGCTGTCTACATTGCAGATTATCAGCACTTTTGGTCAGTGACCAGAACAGTAACAGCAGAAGAACAGTAACAGCCATGCTAACGTGGGGTAACTCACGCTGTAGAGGATGTCCACCCAGCCCTCCATGGTGATGCACTGGAACACTGTCAGCACTGCAAACAGGATGTTGTCAAAATTGGTGATGCCGAAGTTGGGTCCAGTCCAGTACTCTTGGCACTGCGTCCCGTTAGGGCAGAGCCGGGCAGGGGGCTCCAGACCACAGGGCCAGTCTGCTGCACGCTCACCTGAACAACACAGATAAAATAAGACACAATATTTAATGTTGCTGTGATGTGTCAGATTGTGGCCAAGTGTTTGGAGATGTGTGTTCCTGGAGTGTTGGCTTTTGTCAGTTTACATGCTGTCTTGAGCAATTAGATACAATGGAACAGTGGGCTTTTCCATCACAAGGTAAACCTGTATAGACCCACTGAGAAATCTCAACAAGATCACCAGACCGATGTGAGGGAGAGTCTATGGGCAGAAGTTAACAGTCAAAATGAGTCATGGAATAAATACTCAGAACACTATATAATAAATATATAATTACAGAGCTTTCCACTGACCAACACTTTATAATAACTAAATGGCAAATGGCATTGATTTTTTATAGCGCTTTTCCACCTAGTACCCACTATTTAAGTGTTAGTTATTAGTTCTTATTTTTAAAGTTTAACTCAAATTGTTTGTTCATATCATTTATTAATGGAGGACATGCACACTTCACACTGAAGCCCTTTGGAACAAATCACAACCTTTATACCACTCTGTCAACACCATCCTCAAAAAATAAAATAATGTGATTCCTTCTGTTCACAAAGCCCTGATTGTTTTATTTGTTTAAACATACCTGAAGCTCTGTCTCAGCAGGAGCCTGTAGTGGACAGAGCGGGGCTGACACAGCACCTGTCAGCGAGTGGAACAATTTCCTGAGGTGACACCAGAGCCATGACAGCACCGCAATCTGGTTCTGAGCTCATCGTTAAAATATGGCACCGTCTCTGAACCGAGCCAAGTCCCACAAGAACCACCGCACACACCGGGCATCTGTTGTAGCCAGCACATTTATCCCTGACTCTGAAACGTCTGCTGACACCAATGCTTCACTAAACAAACCCCGGCAGCGCCCTGGGATCCTGCCTCTGACGACATATCAGCAATTTATTATCATGAACCTGCCAAAGACTAAGACTTTAAAAAATGATGAATTTTTAAATTTATTCAAACCACAAATGATGATTCAATAGCCTTTGTGGGGTTATGTAGTTAGTGCTCCTGCCTCACAGCATGAAGGTTGTGAGTACAAACCCCGCCCGACTCAAACATCCACGGCCAACTCCACCATTTCTGTGAGGAGTGTTACCCAGTGTTACTGTGGGTTCTCTCCTGGTTTATGCATGTATAGGTTAATAGGCCACTCTACAATGTCCCTAGTCAATGTGAGAGTTGGTCATTATATCTAAATGTCAGCCCTGCAACTAACTGACCAATGTCCAGGGTGTACCCCGCCTAAGGCCCAAAGTGGCTGGGACAGGCTCCAGTCACCAGCAACTCCTAGTGGGACCAAGCAAACAATGAATAGTATTTGTGATTAAGTGATTGGCATGTCAAAATTTTCTTCAGTTTTTTTCTACACTTCGAAGCTTTTGATTTTAGTCAGTTTGGTCGATGTTTGCTTAAATGAAATGCTGACAGTGTAGAGTTTAGTGCCAGACAGTTTCTGGAGAAGAAGAATTGGTCACAGAAATTTTACACCAATTTGAAAATAAGGAAGAATAAATACCAATACCAGGGTAAAGCACACCTTCACACACCTCAACCTTTGGATCTTGGGTTTAGATTAATTATAAACATTTATCTAAATCTTGGGTTTAGTAATGATTTTAACACTATATAGTCCCAGTTTGGTTCTTATTTTAGGGGTTAGATCTAGTTTACACCTGGCTTACAGATAGGTTTTACATGTTTAGTAAAGTTTAGTCTTGGCTTGATCATGAGGACTTTTGTCTCCTTTCAGCTCAGGTTTCTCCTGGTTAAGTGCACATTAATCTGTCCTGACATAGCCCAGGTTCTCAGGTTTTAGTCCTTCTTTGTCTCATTTTATAGAATAATGTGAGCCAAGATTAAGTAGTCGTAGATTCCAAAAGTAAGTTCCTGCGGCATCTTCACACCGCCCAGAACACTCTTGGTGTTAATCCAGTAGCTGGTGTTAGAGGCGCTGCTCAGAGGATTCAGACCCCACTGTGTCTCTGGACTAAAATATCTCTGCTCCTTGTACACTATATTTTGCAGCCTGTCACAATGGCCCTCACTGCACAGACTCCTCACTCATCAACAAATTTGAATTGATAATAGCTTTTTTTGTGAACTCTACAGTGGCATTTCCATTGTCAAAAGCGGTTTGTAGGGTTCTAGTTTGATCCCGCCTCCGTTGGGACACACAGTATGGAAGAGTAACTAAAGGTTGTGTTGTCTTGTTCTTGTGAAAGCAACAAACTGTAGTGAACCCCAACGTACTGCATCACTCAGAGGAAACAAGGCCTTAGGAAGTGTGCAAGCACGTTTAATGTTCAGTCCTGATTTGTTTCTGGGCGTAGTCCTTTTAGTCCGGATTTATTTTAAATGAGTTTCAAAGACAAACTATAAAACATCAATCACAAAAACATTTATGCCCATAGTTTAATCAAAATTTCTATTGAACTTGATTTTAACCTGGCTGGTTTAAGTGTGTTCTTTTTAACTTTTTAAGATTAATTTATTCCTGTTTTAAACCAAAATTCTAAGCCGCAAATTAGACGGGGATCTTGGTTTAACTTTAAAACAAGTTTTGAGGAAGTTACAGTTATTTCAGATGAATTCATATAGTATGTTTTTATACTTTTAAATCTTTGACAGAGGCTTAAAACTTCAAACAGAAAGATGGAGTCAAACAGGAGATGGAAAAATGCTGCTGTGGCTGTGAGGGATCTGCTCACTGACAGTAGGTAGACAATAACATTTTTGTGCTGTAAGAATGTTATTAGTGAACTTGTTACAAACTGCAAACTCCACTATAAACAGTTTTCTTTAACACTAGCATGTACCTGCAACACGTGACAGTGGTTTTCACCTCTGTAATTTTATATAACTTGCCCTACAAAACAAAACTCATTCATCTGGGTTCCATTTGGCTATACACTATGGCACTTTAACAATATAAAATGTGTATGGTTATGTTATGAATGAAGATTAGGCCTACAGGGCCTACATATGAACAGAAAACATACAGTAAGTGAGGCCTTGTACCTAAACAGAACCATGTTAAAGCCAAACCAAACAAAATCCCTTTAAAGACTAATCCCAACCACCTTCAGCTACTGTGTCCTGTAGTTCCAGTTGTTTCCAGTGCTATGGGAAAATGGCCATATAATTCCAAAAAACGAGCAAATAGAACAGAATAGGTTTTTGCTTTACAACAAACATTATTAATATGGATAATCTACCCAGAGCCCATCTGCACATAAAGCAGGTCTGCAGCAGGTTTTTATTGCTCCAATATTCTCCTGAGCACACACCTCTAATGTGATGGATAGATGGTGAAAAGTGGAAAATTACGAGCTTATTAACACCATCTGAGGCAGCGTTCGATTTGGATGGCTGAAAATAACACAAGTGATCAATCCCAACCTGAGAGGGCAGACTCAGGGAATACCATTTATCACAGCCCACTGGAAGAAATGTCTGAATGTAACGCTGCAGACCAAATACACTGAGTCACAGCGTAAACCAGTGTGAATATGGAATGGATGTGTAACGAAAAAACGATAATTGCCTAAGACTTTGTTGTGTTACACTTTAAAATGGTAAGTGGCCTATACTTTTAATTTGGGAACAAGCATGATTTAAATGACTTTTCTAAAATGCATAGGAAGAACCAAATCTGCTTTTATAAAATTGACACAATGGTCAAGAATTAGTCCTACACCCAAGTCAATGTATCCACCTAAAACCACCATCAAAACACAGTGAAACCAGCTTAAGTAAGTACACAACCCACTCAAATACAGTCAAGACCAGTTCAGGTGTTAAACACCTGTTCAAATCTAATTAACACCAGTTTAAATCTACACTGATGTCAAATTTAAACACAACACTTTTGTTTTTGCCCCTGTTTTTCATGAGCTAAACTCAAAGGACTTTTTCTATGTACACAAAAGGTCTATTTCTCTCAAATATTGTTCACAAATCTGTTCAAATCTGTCCAAATCTGTGTTAGTGAGCTCTCCCCTCTGCCGAGATAATCCTAACATTCACAAGTGTGGCATATCAAGAAGCTGATTCGAGAGCATGATTATTGCACAGGTAGGCCTTAGGGTGGCCACAATAAAAAAACACTTTAAAATGTTCAGTTTTATCACAGCACAATTCCACAGATGTCACAAGTTTTGAGGGAGTGTGCAGTGATTGCAGAATTGCCCGTGAATTGAATGTTCATTTCTCTACCATAAGCCGTCTTCAAAGGCATTTCAGAGAATTTGGCAGTTCATCCAACCGGCCTCACAACCACAGACCACGTGTCTGTGGTTGTGACTGCAGTTTGTCTTCGTAGCCGAAATGCTCACATTTGACAGGGCATTGTGTGGGTGAGCAGTTTGCTGATGTCCATGTTGTGGATCGAGTGGATTCAGTGGCCCATGGTGGTGGTGTGGTTATGATATTGTTATTAACAACAAACACAGGTGCATTTTATTAATGGCCTTTTGAATGCACAGAGATATTGTGACGAGATCCTGAGGCTCATCGTTGTGCCATTCATCCACAACCATCACCTCATGTTGCAGCATGATAAAGCACAGCCCCATGTTGGAGCTGAAAACATCCCAGTTCTTGCATGGCCAGTATACTCACCGGACATGTCACTCATTGAGCATGTTTGGGATGCTCTGGATCTACGAATACAACAGCACGTTCCAGTTCCTTCCAATATCCAGCAGCTTGGCTCAGCCACTGAAGAGGAGTGGACCAGCATTCCACAGTCAACGTCCTGATCAACTCTATGTGAAGGAGATGTGTTGCACTGTGAGGGGAAAATGGTGGGGACACCAGATACTGCTTTTGGACCCTACTCAGATCCTCCCAATACAGTGAAACTGCACATTTTATTGTGGCCTTTTATTGTGGCCAGCCTAATACACACCTGTGCAATAATCATGCTCTCTAATCAGGTTCTTGAGATGCCACACCTGTGAGGTGGATGGATTATCTCGGCAAAGAAGAAGTGCTCAGTAACACTAAACTTGTTTAAGGTTTTTTTTTAAACCCTGTTAAAGTCAAAATAAAACCATGTAAAACACAGCCAGTTTGGACCAGTCCATCCAAAATTGATTAAAGTACAACTAAAATTAAATCCCAGCCAAACCCAAGTATAACAACTTTAAAACCATTTAAAGCAACACTATGTTACTTTTAGCCACTAGGGGCGCAGATCCCTGTCTACGTTGTTTGTTATTGAGAGGAAGCTATCCATTACAGGCAAGTTTAGAAGAAAAAAACATGTCTTCTGAAACGGTAGGGTCATTTTAGTGCATTTTGTACAAATAAAACTCTGCATGGGTCCAGTGTATTGGCCTTTATGCTCCAGCTATTTGATTGTCTCTCAGGAGAGGTCTGCGTGCCCCGGTGGCATGGAATTATGAATCATTTATATCAGAGTTTTCTGTTCAGCGGAGGGTACTATGTCAGTGAAACAGGCATGAGTCTACCAATTAGGTGCCTAAGAATCATTAAATCAATATGAGAATGCATATTTTGGGACTTTAAAATGGCATGATAATACTAGCTAAAAGTTGTTAAAACTGTGTCCAAACACTTAAAAGACATCCAAATTTAAAGCTCTAGTTTAATTCTGCTTAAAACTACACAATTTCTTACAGAATCTACAAAACAGTATTATCCAGTTATAACCAGTTAAAATCTCAAAGAAACCACTTAAACCACAGCAGTTTTAAAGATATACTCTCTAACCCTGTGATGGTTGTACCTGGGTCTGCAACAAACTTCTAATGCATAATATGTTTACAGTTTATTTCAGGCATTGATTCATTACAGACAGATTTATTCTACAGGGCTGCACTGACCGGAGTCGATCTTGAAGCAGGTGGTGTGGAACTTGCCCATGTAGAACTCCACTCCGATGATGGCAAACATGACGATGGCGAAGAAGAGCAGCAGGCCAATCTGCAGCAGAGGGACCATGGCCTTCATGATGGACTTCAGGACCACCTGGAGACCTGACACAGGACAAACCACTGAGTGGAGCCACTAACCAAGAGATATTATTGTGTAAAATAAACCTGCACCTAGATTACTTTAGTCCAGGGTTAAGTCTTGGGTTTTAATCTGACTTCTACATTTAGTCATATTTTAGTCTTGGTTCAATCCAGTTGTAATATATAAACATTAGTTTAGTCTAGGTTAAGTCCTGGTTTAGTTCTGATTTGCAATTGATTTAGTCAAGTTCTAGACCCAGGTTGGTTTGGTCCTGGTTTTGTCATTTTTTTTTGTAGTTCTAGGTTTATTCATGGTTTAGTCTTGTTGAAAGTGGTTCAAGTCTTAATTCCTGGTTTAGCCCTGATAAACCACATGGCCCCCCTCTCTCCTTCAGGTCCTGTCCACTCTGGTCTTTTCCAAACTGAAGCCTCTCCTGTGCGTTCTGGCCTTTTGTGCTCAGATCCAGGTCACTGAGCTGGACCTTCAGTAAAAGCCCCGGGCACACGTTTTCAGAGCCTGCTTTGGCCGGGTTTGCGCTGCTCTAATATCAACACTGTTACCTCGTGATGACAAACATGAGCTGATAGTTCATCTGCAAAATTTGCAAACATGCCCTAAATGCACAGTTTTACATGTGTATAAGGTTTTGGTGCTTTTTTCTGCATTTGCTAGTTATCATTATGAAAGTACATTAGTAAATTAGCCACTTAAATAAATTAGGTACGCTCCACCCCAGTCTGTAAAAAAATAAACTCTCAATAATCAATAATTAGGCCCTTTACCAAAGCTGCAATATGTCATTTTTGTGATGGCACAACACTTTAGTAAATCTAGTCCTAGGTTCTCAGAGTTCAAAGGTCAAATATCATGTTGCCTGGATGAGGACTTACTGGGTATTCCTGACACCAGTTTGAGAGGCCTGAGCACTCTGACAGCTCGCAGTGTTCGCAGGTCGAAGTCTGAGCCCACTGTTGCCAGGATTCTGTAAAACACAGAGTAAGAGGACTGGTTTAAATATAACAACACTTCAACCGTACAACAAAAATGTTCACCAGAGGAATGACGGAATCATGGCACTGCTCAAATGTTTTTTATCATATTGTCTGGTGTTACAGCCTGTAGTCCACAAACATTGTGTGTTTGATTTGTTCTGTTTTTGCTCTACATGAAGCACTTTGTAACATTATAATTACAAAAGTGCTATTTAAAAATAGCCCTCTTTTAAAGATTGAAAAAGACAATTTTCTGCATAATTGGGCTTTATGCTTTTATGTTTATCCACACTAGCTCCTGCTGTTACATCACAGTCTGTTCTGAATAATATCAGGATAACAGGATGCACTCTATGCGTGGGATTGGGTTGCCTTGTGCTTCACGTATTATAATAAATGTTTTGCGGCAACAAACCATGCATTTGTATTATATCACATTATAAAGTTTGTACATTGCTGCCAGTGTATGAGCAAGACAGGGGGTGTGAGAAGGCAGCGGGCAATGAGCCAGAGTTAGATATAGCAGGATTCACAGAAGGCTACTCTCCCTGTTTCAAGTCAGGAAAAAGATTGTGAAGGTATTATTTTAAATATGGTTCAGTAGTTTGGGAACTTGCCTCTATGAGACACTTAAGAATAGCACAGACACTAAACAATATAATGCTTTACATGGGGCCAGAGGGGCAGAGTGCATACCACAAACCATACGCTCATTGTTCATGGTCCCTCACACTCGTTTCAAGACCCGCAGAGACAGATCTTGTCAAGCTGTTGCTCCTAGACTCTGGAACAAATGCTCATTGGACTCTGCAGATGCTTTTAAACAAGCATTCTAGACAAAAAGTGTTGTTATGACTGACTGTACTTAGTTATGATATGTATTTTTTTAATGTTTCTGTACTTATGATGCTATTATGTATTATTAGTTTATTTTTTAGGACAGTGTACAATGTACATTAAGCCAAAGCAGAGAGGCTTTTACCAGACTTGAGCTCAACAGCTACTTTCCATCTGTAGTTCTATTGTACATGTTTATGTGGAGGTCCTTGTGACTGATGTCTGAGAAAGGTGCTATATAAAAACTTACTTAGAATGTCACTCCCCTCTCTCTCACCTGTGTCCTGTCCATCTACATTGAATCTATCAAATAAAAGCAAAAAAGGCAAAAAAAAAAAAAAAAAAAAATTATAAAAATTGAATTAAACTAAAATGGTGCCAGAATGTGTAATTCTCCAACCTTTCACACCTAAGACTTGAAACTACTTTAATGTCTACTGACCTTGGTGGAGCGAGACTGGGCCTTTGTAAAGAATAAGTACTAGCTGATGAAAAGCTGGAGGGAAGTGTCACTAGCCGCCTATCATCAGGTGATTTTATGCAATCAGTGCAACATCATATTTTTGATATTACTAATTGTCATGAGTAAAGTGAAACTGCATCACCATCAGCACAACAAGATGGATTTCCATTTGTAAACCCACAAATCTTGTACACTAAGTTTGGGGATTGAATGAAAATACTCAATAAATGATAGCATGTCGTCAGTGTAGCATACAACTGAATTGAGCACATCTATAAATATAGACATATATGTATAAGTATATGTCTAAGAATGTCATGTTTGTTTTATTGAAGGAGAATGTGTTCATTGATTTGCATTAAAGAGTGAAAGGGTTTTGAAAGGGTGTGTTTAAGGTTTTGACATAACCGTGATCAGTTTTAAAAATGTGCTTAAGCAGTTGACTGTTTGGTTCAGAAGATGGCATTTAGTGTTTTAACAATTGTGAAATATTGTAAACATATTGCCCCTTATTTACATTTTTGGCAGAACACTGAACAACAGAATGGTGTTAGTAATTGAATGTTTTTTTTATTGGCATAGTGGTTCCCATTCATAGTTATGCACTTTTTAAATTACCCGCCATCACTTATTTATTTACTGTGATCTAACTTATGGCTTGTGGACCCCCAGTGGTCCCCAGACCCCAGTTTGAGAATTTAAGCTGTAGAACATCACTGCAAAACAAACCTGAACTCTCAACAGCCCTTTTCTCCGTCTAAAATAAGACACACTGTTTCGGCTCCTCCCACAAACACAGAGTTCACGTGATGACATCACCGTGTGCTTTTACCTACAACTGTGAGTGTAGGGCCACTGAGTCACAGCTGGCAGCCCTGGATACTGGCTGTGCACAGGCCAGGCTTAAGTGCCCCTGAAAAAAACACTCGCTGCAGGCGAAGATGCACTCTGCAGCTCAGAGAGGTCAGCGCTAAAGAAAAGAGGGCTGTACCGCCGAGACGTGAGATATGAGATGAGAAACCCCACCAGAGGTTCATTTAATTTGCAAAGCCATACTAGGCCTACTTAGATAAAGGAGCAGCTCACAGTGAGACACAACAGAGAGAAATAACTGAATTTGCAGAAATCAGTCTTGATAGGAGAAATGATGCTCAGTTGTATTAAATGGATGTGATACATTATATATATATTTTAATAGAAATGGAAATAAAGTCTGTAGTTAATGAGGTCTGGTTTTAACACATTGGTCCAAATGCAGAGCAGAGAGATGATGAAATGCTTTAATGATACATATACAAACCTTGCCATAAATATTCTGTATGCACATTATTTGTAAAGGTTATACAAGCTAAAAAAGTATGCAAATATACTGTATTTTGTGTTGTATTGGAAGAAGTGTAGTATATAGACCTTTCCACATAAATAAAAACCCAGAAAAAAATTGAAGAATGGTATTGTTATTTTTCCTCTTTCTGTTGTTAACCCTGTGAATTCCTTTAAGACAGTATATATTTTCATAATGTCATGGCTATATAGTATTACTATTACATGTGTTTTGCTGCTTTATTGGAGTTTTTCTTCATCTTGACAGGGACGTCTCAGTTTAAGTCTTTGATGAGGAAGCACATGCTTAAAGGCAGTACATTCTTGCACAAAGGCTTTAGACTCTTTAAAATTTTGTTTCTACATTATGAAAACTGTGCTCATCACATGGCCCTCTTGTACTGGATTTCTTTAGAGACAACAGCATGTCCCTGCAGGGCTACCGTAGCTGGCCACAGGCTTTAGAAAGGAGGATTGTGAACAATACTAAATGCCACTCTCAGAAACTGCCAAAACTACATTAAATCTCTGTATTGTATGTTTTAGTTTTCTGTTTGAAAGAAAATTATTATTTTTTTCACAAGCAGCCACTTCTGCTCAACATTGTTTGACTAAATCTTGCGTCGGCGAGGTGTAGTGGAGATCAAGATGGTGGTGTATTTGTTATGTTGTGCCTGGACGAGCCATCCTGACGTGAGGCATGATGGTCTTAAAGACAACTGAGGCGTGGTATGGTGCAGGCGAGTAGAAAAAGCTGGTTTTAGTGAATGTCAGTGAATGTCTTTTAAGGCCAGTCACAATGGGCACATCCACGGATTGTTGCAGGCACAATTATATTCAATTGTATTATTTTTGTTTAGCACATTTTTTATTAATATTGTGAACATTGTGAACATCTGGTATAAAAATAGAAAAAAAATTAGGCTTACATCCTAAACTACAAAAAACATTACAGAAAAATTACCATTGTATTTCTCACATTATTTACAACCATGCACAGCTTTATAAAAACACAAAAGCAAAAATTCTGGGTTTAAAAAAACATTATGCTACAGCCAGGACAAAGCATGGCTAAGTAAAAATATGCATATTATGATTGAGAAATAGAGAAAGAGAAAAAAAGAGAGCTTACACCAGGAGACAGCCGGGCATTAGAAGCAGAGCTGGGGGTAATCCTGAGCTTGGTCTGTGCGTTTGGAGGATTGCTGGTTCTTATCCTAGGCCTACTCCAGATGAGTATCAGCAAAAACAGAATACAGTCCTACTCTAACTTCTCTCCCTGGGCCTGGACCAAGACCAAGTCCTGACAGGTGTGATACCTTCTGCGATGTGTGTGGTAAAGTCTCAAAGACCAACACAGTTTTACTCACAGTACCACAGGAAAAAAAACAACTTGTTTTCAGCGCTGAAGGTGATCAGAATGTGATCATGCACATTAACTGGAAACACAAACGGACGGCTTTATATGTGAGTAAAGGAGATATCCAAATGTGGTTAGTTCTGTCGTTATTCCTTTTAATATAAACTAAAATTGTCTAAAAGGCTGGAAGTTTGTATAAAATGCTCCTCTTTTTTCATGATACAGAGCAGGTCCAGACATATATGCCTAAAGGTTTCGTTGCCGAACAAAGACCAAAGACATAACAGGGAATTGTCACATATAAAAACGGAATCCTACATTATGTTAGTAACTCATAGGCAAGAATACTCAATAAATTATAGGCTACTCTGAGTATTTTTCTAATATTCTACTTCTCTTCTTTTTTTATTCCAATATTAAAGACAAGGTGAGCGTAACAATAAAAGAGAAGCATTCTGTATTCTGTTAAATGACTCAAAAGTAAATAATAAAAGTGATGAAATTTTACTTTTAAGTGCTGTACTGGAGGAAAGGCCTGTGAATGGTCTGTTTATACCTACACAGCTCAAGACCTGTCTCTTTATAACAACGTTTATGCTCTGATAATCGGAATTGCTTCAGTCTCTGTCTGAGACCAGCGTTACAATCAGGATGATACGGCCCCTTGTGTCATTTTGCACTGTGCACATTTCACATGGAGCCACTAATAAATGACAGCATTTGAAATTTCAGGTCTTTGCTCCAGTGCTGGACTAAATCCACTGGGAACAATAGCTTTTATTCCAGAGCAGTGACTGAGAGAATTTCTGAAATGTACAGCAAACAAAGAGGCTGCTTATTGCTCCCCGGGTGCTCCGTTGGCATGGCAACAATAAACTGCATCTGCGCTTTAAGGGAATTATGGCCATATCGAGAAGCGGTCTGTGGGGAGAGGAGGGTTTTAAATTTAGTGTAAGTTATTCTATCATTTTTTCAAAAGCACAAACCTCTCAGGTGATGGCACCCTGTGGCGCTGGCGGATTTACAAAACCCCACTTTATAATTGTTTCATTACGCTTCTATATGCTTGTCTACAGCTCAGCACATTAGGCAAGGGAAAGGTTGCACATAAAGACTGGCTCACAGGTCAACAATGTCTATTGTCTTAATTGTGCACAGATTCCTGTTAAGCTATATGCATATGTGTATATGAATATAATTAATGCATTATAGGTACAGTACAGAAGCAGACAGGAGCAATGACACATAATGCTTTGAATGAGGCTAGAAAAAATAGATTAACAAAAACTGATTCAAAATGTAACTAATTGAAATGCTGAGTTTAAAAGTATGATACAGTGATTTTTTAAGTGCTGGCTGGCAAATTTTATAACACAACATAAAAGTGTGCACATGAGTTGTGAGTTCAGGGGAAGTATATAGAATGGAATAAAGAGCTGTCATACGCTATGTCCAAATGAATCCATGTCAAATACCTGCAAGGTTCTCTGGGAATGTGCTGTTGATTATTCCCTGTTTGTATTATGTTTTATTTCAGTCTTACATAACCTTTTTAAAACAAGTACCAGCAACCATCTTTATGTCAGTCCTCTTTAACTACATACAATAGTTCATACAATTTAAATTATTGATTTATTTTCTTGTTGATTTTTATCTATTCTGCCATAAATGTTCTTAATATTTTTATCAAATACTTGCCTTCTGAAGTCACGACTTTCAAACCACTGTGTATTGTCCAGAACGTTCACTAACTGAGAGCACTATATGGTCCTAGTGCCAAGTATAAACGACAAAACCAGGACTACACTGGTCTTGAGTATTCCAACACTAGATTTAAAGATCTTTTATGTGCAGTTAGCTGATATAATTCAGACCTGCTGCTCTATTGGGGCGTATCTATATATCTGTATCTATATATGACTGGAAGTTCAAACAGCTAGCACCCTTGTGTGACAACAGCTCCTTCGAGTTCCATGCTGTTACCATCACCCACCCTGTTAAAAGTCACTTTGTAGTTATCTATCGACCCCCAGGTCAGCTTGGACATTTATTGGAGGAGTTGGACGTGCTTCTTTCATCCTTCCCTGAGGACGGTACTCCTCTGGTGGTATAAGGAGACTTTAACATCCACCTTGGAAAGCCACAGGCTGCTAACTTCAATAACCTGACTGCATCATTTGACCTCAAGCGGGTCTCCACATCAGCAAATCACAAGTCTGGTAACCAACTAGATCTTATCTACATAAGGTCCTGCTCCACTCAACACACTGAGGTTACGCCACTGCACACCTCTGATCATTTCTTTGTAACTCTTGACCTCAATCGACCTAACTTTTCCAGACACTGCGACTGCTTTACCCCTGGTCACATTCCGACGCAACCTGCGTTCACTCAGTCCCTCCCGCTTTTCCTCTGCCGTCTCTTCTGCGCTCCCCCCTTTGAGGAGCTCTCGCTTTTAAACACCAACACTGCCACTGACACTCTGTGCTCCACACTTACATCCTGCTTGGACAACCTATGCCCTCTTACATCCAGACCAGCCCATACATTCTCGTCTGCCCCCTGGTTATCCGATGTTCTGCGCGAGCATCGTGCCAGCCTCCGGTCAGCTGAGAGAAAATGGTGCAAGTCAAAAGATCTCACTGACCTCTCTATCTACCAGTCTCTCCTCTCTAATTTCTCTGCTGATGTCACTTCTGCAAAAACCATCTACTACCATTCTAAGTTAATCAACTCACCTGACTCACGCACTCTCTTTAAAACCTTCTCTGCCCTCCTTTGTCCGCCTGCTTCCCCTCCTTCATCAGAGTTAACAGCTGATGATTTTGCATCTTTCTTTGTAAAGAAAACAACTGCCATCAGCAGTCAGTTTTCTGCGCCAGCACCTGTTGAACTCTTTCACACCCCTGATACGTGTTTGCTCCCCTCTTTTTCTCCTCTAACTGAAGCAGACGTTTCCAAGGTCATTAGTTCTAACCACCCTACCACCTGCCCGCTGGATCCCATCCCCACACATCTCCTTCAGGCCATCTCTCCATCTGTCGTGCCTGCTCTCACCCACATCATCAACTCATCTCTCTCCACTGGGTCATTCCCCACAGCTTTCAAAGAGGCCCACATCACACCACTACTGAAGAAACCCACTCTAAACCCTACTCTGTTAGAAAACTACAGACCGGTTTCCCTCCTTCCCTTTACTGCCAAAGCTCTGGAGCGAGTTGTGTTTAACCAGCTCTCCTCCTTTCTCACACGAAACAACCTCCTGGACCAGAACCTGGGTTCAAGAGCGGACACTCCACCGAAACTGCTCTGCTCTCAGTCATCGAAGCCCTGAGACTGGCAAAGGCAACATCCAAGTCATCTGTCCTCATCTTACTGGATCTGTCTGCTGCCTTTGACACCGTTAATCATCACATCCTCTTGTCTTCTCTCAGTGCAATGGGTGTCTCTGGAATGGCGTTACAATGGTTCAAGTCTTACCTCTCAAATAGATCATTCAGAGTATCCTGGAGAAATGAGGTCTCTGAGTCCCAACATCTTAATACAGGGGTGCCTCAGGGCTCGGTGCTTGGACCGCTACTCTTTTCCATTTACATGACATCTCTTGGCTCTGTCATTCAGAAACATGTTTTTTCCTATCACTGCTGCAGATGACACTCAACTCCACTTGTCATTTCAACCTGATGATCCGACAGTCTCTGCTCATGTCTCGGCGTGCCTGAGTGACATCTCACTTTGGATGAAGGACCATCACCTACAGCTGAACCTTGGAAAAACAGAACTGCTAGTGATTCCTGCCAACCCAAAGACCCACCACAACCTCTCCATTCAACTAGGCTCATCAACCATTACACCGTCCAGCACTGCCAGAAATCTGGGAGTGGTAATTGATGATCAACTAAACTTCACAAGTCATGTTGCCAGCACCACCAGGTCCTGTAGATTCATCCTCTACAACATTAGGAAAATTAGACCTTTCCTATCGGAGCACTCGACGCAAATCCTAGTTCAGGCTCTTGTCTTGTCCAAACTGGATTATTGACTGCTCTTCTGGCTGGACTCCCTGCCTGCACAACCAAACCTCTGCAGCTCATCCAGAATGCAGCGGCAAGAGTGGTCTTTAAAGAACCGAAGAGAGCACACGTAACTCCTCTCTTCATTAGGTTACACTGGCTCCCGGTTGATGCCCGCATCAAGTTCGAAGCTATGCTCTTGGCCTACAAGACCACCACTGGCTCCGCCCCCTCATATCTTCACTCACTGATACAGACCTATGTCCTACCAGATCCCTGCGCTCTGCAAATGAACAACGTCTGGTTGTACCATCCCAAAAAGGAAAAAAATCACTCTCGCGTACTTTCTCTGGATCTGTTCCACATTGGTGGAATGATCTACCTGCTGCTACAAGATCAGCAGATTCTGTAGCCATCTTTAAAAACGCCTGAAAACACATCTCTTTTGTCAACACCTGACTGACAAACACTGAATTATTAACTTCCTTTCTATCAATTCCTATTTTTAATTAAAATTAAAACAAACAAAAAAAAATCTTTCCTATCCTTAGCCTTGCATGCTGTGCTAGGTTTTTAACTGACTAGTTTTTTGTGCACTTATGCTTTTTGTTACCTTGTGTTGTTGAAATTGCTTCCATTGTTTTCCTCGCTCGTAAGTCGCTTTGGATAAAAGCGTCTGCTAAATGACTAAATGTAAATGTATCTGTTATTGTGTTTTGGAACTAACAAAATACCAAAACATTACAATGAACAGCAATTCCCTTTCAACAGTGTATTATATTGCTTTTACCAAATCCATTTATTGTTAATACATTAGTAAACAAGTCCAATGCTTCTAAATAATTAACCCACTGAATGTGGTACGGAAAGATGCTGAGATTGATATTTTGACAAAAGTAAGCAAGTTGCATGTATTCATTAATACTTTCCAAATATTAGTTTGCTAAATTTGTATTGTTCCAAAATGAATGCAGTTCTAATTTAAGGTCTCAAAATTCCACACTTCCTAAAATAAGGCTGTGAGTCATGCAGCACCAACACAGTGAATCTGCCAAACAGAAAAAAGCACACAATGAAGAGGAAATCACTGCCTGAATCATCCCAGTTGCACTCAGTGCCACAGCTCTGTGCGACTCCTCAGTCCAATTTCCCTATAAATCTTGAGCAGAAATTAACAGTGTAATGTGAAATAACACTTTTTTTTGCCTTATAATATTAGACAAAAGACAAAACTGCAAATTCCACACCACATATTCCACAAAGTTTTACAGGGACAGGGACATGCTGTTGTTGATGAACCAACTCAATGGAATGTTGATTTTACTTAAATGAAACACAATTACACCTGGGTCTTGTATTTTACCCACCTTTATGTTTTGTGTGGTAAGTTTTTAGTTTTCTCAAAGGCTGGACAGTGCGGTGACATCATTAATAGATCAGATTTTTTTTCAGTAAAAAAGTTTGTTAACTGAGAATAGTCAGTAAAAACAACAAAATACAACCATTATAAATGTTGTACAGCTGTACACCAAGTATTTATTTTTACATTGTGGTCTATAGTGCTTCCTGCTTCTGAAGAGGGCAGCACCTCACCACCCTCTGCAAACCTCACCATCTCTGTCCCATCCCTGGATTCGCCAGTGGGAGATCACCTGGAAATGTTGATGATGATACCCCTTACACCTAACTTGGCCTGCTGTTCCAGGACCTTTTGTCATAATAAACCACTTCAACCTGAGGCCTTGGGGATAACTTGGGGAGTTTTCATCATTTGAGTATGTGTCATTCAAAATGGAGTTGAGGTTTTTTCTATCTATTTTATATGTTGTTCTTTACAAACCACCCCAACAATGTCATGATTGTATTGATGAGTTACTGAAATGAACAAATAGTCATATCAGGTGATCTACTATTCTTGATACTTTTGGTCTTTGTCAGCTGCAAAATAATTTTCTCCAACTGAACAGAGACAAGACTGAACTAATCATCTTTGGGAACAGAAACAAAGAGAAAGTGTCAGCAGTCACCTCGAGTCTCTTTCTCTAAAATCTAAAAACCAGGTTAGAAATCTAGGGGTCATCATGGACTCAGACTTAAATTTCCAGAGTCACATTAAGTCAATTACATCATCAGCATTTTATCACCTTAAAAACATTTCCAGAGTCAAAAGAATAATGTCTCAACCAGACTTAGAGAAACTTATTCATGCTTTTATCTCCAGCAGGTTAGATTACTGTAACAGCCTGCTCACTGGTCTCTCAAAACGAGGGTTAAGACAGCTGCAGCTTATTCAGAACGCTGCTGCTCGGGTTCTAACTAACACCAGGAAGTACAACCACATCAGTCCAGTTTTAAAATCTCTGCACGGGCTTCCTGTTGCTCAGAGAATAGACTTTAAAACAGCACTGCTGGTTTACAAGTCTCTAAATGGTTTAGCACCAGAATATATTTCTGAAATGCTAGTAGCTTATGAGCCTCCTCGGACTCTGAGAACATCTGGGACAGGCCTCCTGCTCGTGCCCAGAGTTAGAACTAAACTTTAACAATGTTCAAGGGAAGGTTAAAAACCTTCCTCTTTAGCTCCACCTACACTAAAACTCAGTTTTTTTTTATCTGCACTCTTCTTTTAAAACGTTTTTTAAATTTTTCTTATATTTCTTAATCTAAATCTTGTAAATTGTCTTTTATTCCTGTAAAGCACTTTGAGTTACCCAGTGTATGAATTGTGCTATAGAAATAAAATTGCCTTGCCTATAGGGTACATCCTTTCCTGGCATGGATTTTGTTTTGTTTTTTGGTGCATACAATACCTTGAGTGTCAACTGCTGGAATTGGTGGCAGAGGAGAAGGGCCTTAGTGCCTTATCCTGCTCTTATTATACAAGGTTCAATGGAGATTTACATGTCTATATTCCCAAGATGGTCAAATCTAAGGAGTGTTATTTACATGTAGAGGTGGCAAAAGTTAACCTGACTCTGTCAGACAAAACTGCTCACAGAATACAGTCTGTCTCACAGAACCGTCTGGGGAGGCTCCCGTTGAAAGCATTTTCAAAAGGGAGGTGCCTTCTGTTCAAAACTAGGTCAATGATTGGATGAAGCACCGACTAGTTACAATCGAAGCAACAAACCACCGTAACAGTAAGTTTTTGCAAAGTGAATCTGCAAATAAAAGGAATGTTAACTTACACTAAATCGGTAAATGAAACAAGGACATCAGCCGATGAAAATAGCGTGTAAGAAAGACTACGAGATTTCGGATATGCCAAAGAAACATCTTCTCTTCCAGAAATGCTTTTAGCAATAGCAAAAGACATTAGCATTAACAATAACCTCTTTCAGCATGGCCATGTTGATAACAAAGAGGAGAAGAGGACACTTATTGCATTTGTCAAATTAAAAACCCGCCTCCTCCTGTTTGTGCTGCCACATCATCCAGCTGCAGCACAAGGTTAGGCAAAAGTATTCACATTGTGTACTTAAGTAGAAGTACAGATGCAGAAGTACAGTTAAAAAACAATTATGGTTAAAGTAGAAGTACTGATTCAATTTCTATCCTCAAGTAAAAGTAAAAAAAGGTACAGTAAAAAGTAATTATGCTATCAATAATACACAATACATTTGTGATAACGCTGCAAATCTTTACAGTTTATGGTTCAATTAAATGTAAGACCTAGAAGAACAAATGTAATACTTGGACCTGGTTTTGACACCACAAACGTTTATACATTTTTAATAATTTTAAGACCTTGGAGGTTTCCTGTTAATGCTGTCTTCATGGAAAGATAATTAACAACTTTAACATAATGGAGGTTACTAGCTTTCGGGGCTCTCAGCAAGTGAGAGCTAGCTCGCGTTAGCTCTGAAAACAAGTTCTCCCATAGCATTGCTCACATTGTAAAAATGACTTACAGAAATACAAAATAAGATACGCCATGAATCATTCTTGGAACCAACAATCTTGAACAGTTCTCTTAAAACGGCCATGGATGATGATGACTAATGTTTTTCTTTCTTCCTCCATCAAGCGCCTTCTCTTATTTTGGCGCTTGACTTTCCCTCTTGTGTTAGTTAACCTATGTCTTTTATGTCATGTCGTCCTCCGCGGAGGTTGTAAAAGAAACCAGGCTGTTTTCAAGTAGAAAGTACAGATATTTGTTTTCAAAAGTAGGAAGTAAAAGTAAAAGTGTTAAATTAATACTCAAGTATTTATTTGTATATTTTTATATTTGTATATTTATACAGATACCTGAAAAATATAGTATAGTAATGAAGTACAAATACTTTGTTACTTCCCAGCTCTGTTTAAATGCCATATTTTAACAATGTTTGATGATATGTTTCTATTTGGTTCCAAACTAATATGACAACAATTTACACAATGCACCTTAAACTGTGCAAATCTACAGACAGATATTCAACAGGTGTAAGAAGGTTTGAGATTAGACATGAAACAAAGTCAAACCTCACTTCTCAATAAACCTTCTGGTCACAAAATCATGTCTACTTTCATTCTTTTTCCTATCTACTTGGTTGTGACAGAGAGACAATGGAAGCTCACTGTGCAACAAGCTGTAAGTTTTAATAACCCGTTATCTGGACCACAGTGCATCTGTGGAGCCACAGAACCTGAAACAGGAAATATGGGCCGATACTATCAGTTAGTCACGTGCACAGGCCTCACTGAGATAAGGACTTGTTTGGTCAGAGCCTGAATGGTGGGGACTAACAAAGAAGTGGAATGCTTGGTTAAATTCATAGCCGCTTTTCTACTTAACTGTCTGTTGAGGGGTATTGCTGTCTTTCTACTTTCATGCATTATGACATGTCGAGTGTGAAGAGGTCCTCATTCCACAACAAGAGGTAGTAACAGAGGCATCACAGGGGGTTGACACTGCTTTAGCATAAATGGAACAGCTCAGTGTTGCAAGAATTAATGTCATATTAGAAGGGGGTGTTTTATGATATGAACAAAAAACAGATGGTGAGTGTTTTAAAATGCAGTATTTATATTTATTTATGCAAATTAGCCATGTGCTTCCAGTTTGATTTACAGATTTTCTAATTTTCCATAAAATACAAATTGCCAGGATGCAACAAAAAAGGAAAGGGCGGCTCATCTTTTTGTCTTTGGTGGCTCACTGAGAATGGACACTAGAAAGAAAAATGACAACTAATATCAGAGAAGTAAGAATGAAGGTTACAGATACTTCTACTTCCTTTAAATTTTCGTTGTATATATGATGGCACCATCAGCAACATCACAGTCTGGAAAGAGTGGTGGCAATTTGTAATTCCAATTATTTTACAAAAGGGTAAGGTGTGCTGTTACTTACTGTTATGGACTACCGGTGTCTAATTTCATACACAAGCTACACAAAATGGGCAAAAGGTATTAACTGTATATTAAAAGCAAGTGAGTGTGTGTGAATTTGATGAATGGAAACATAATGTAAAGTGCTTTGGGTCCCCGAGAAGGGTACAAAAAAAGGCGATGTACTGTATAAATGCACACCATTTATCATTCACCATTTTAAATTCTGTAGATTCAAATGTCCATAACATTGTAGAGTGTTGCATAAGTAACATATCTGCCCCCTCCCTCTGCTTTGCAAGAATCAGACATTCTATTTCCTGGTATTCCATCCTCTTTTTATCAGAGGCAGGAATTTTGGATGTTTACGTGGTTTTAACACTAGAATGACCACGGCAGTAAATTTTGACACCATTGTATATTTTAAATCAGAAATGACAGAGCTGCTATCTTTTGGTCAAAGTCAGCATTTTACCACTTTGATAATGAGGAAGTAATTTGGGTAACGCTTTAGAGTAGGGGCACATTTTATGATAAAAAAGCTAAAGTGTTACCTTGATAATTTTTTATCTATACTTGTGTGTTTTGACTAAAAAGATAAAAACTGTAAATACCAATGGTTAATGTTTGAAATATGTTCTTTTATGGAATTATTAAGAAAACTTTATTTAGATCTGTTTATGTTTGGAAACTGCACAATTATTAGAAAAACGTGCAATATTGCGATATTTGAATGCTCTTGGTCACACCTCTGCTACTACCTCCTTTTGCACAAAAAGCTCTGCAGACAGGCACTAAAAATAACATGTTGAATGTTTGAAGTGGATGAAAGTGGAGAGAGGCAGGTCAGTGTGGAGGTCGGGTGTTGTAGTTTAATTATGATGGCTGTCCCAGCTGGGGGCTGCGGGCTGTGATGGAGCTGTTCACACATCCCTCTTAAAGAAGACAGGACTCCACCGGAGAAAAGGCTCCTGTCAAGCTGACTGTGGGCCACTACCAGCTGCTCCCACTCACACACCGTTTGTATGGAGCTTTCATAATGTTCACTTCATTTAAACCAGAAGTATTAAAATAAAGGTGATCCACTATTTTCCATGTTGAGCCCTGTCCCATTCCAAAAGTGTAAGATACTATTTACCACAACCACTTATGGATCAAAGATAGTGAAAACTCCTAAACTACCAAAGGCTCATACAGACAGTATTTCTTAATTGCAACACGGATTGGCACAGCTATTATTATAATGCATGTGTGCAGTGAAATCCCAGTAATTGAGGTATGCATTCACACCACCCCTTTGCTCCTTTTTAAACAAACTATACTTAATTTCATTGTGAAGTCTGGTTTATTTTCGGAGAAGTGCAATCAAACTCTAGTGCCGACCAAACAAAAACATAGCATAACATTTGGTTCAAGTATGAAGCAAAGCAGAGTAAACAGACCAAAGGTATGTAAGCCTAAGTGCTGTTTGTATAAAAACACAAAATAAATGCATCTAATGGGAAAAAGTGGAAAATGACAGACGTGGTTATTGGCTGTTTATATTTCAAGAAGTTAAGGTATTTTTATGTAAGCAGAGAATGGCCACAGATGGATTCAGTCGATATGTGCCTCTTATCTAAATGATTTATTATTAAAGTACACTTGATGATAAAATATGATATGCAGCAGAAGAGGTGGACTCCAGACCAATAGAGGTTTCATCTTCTCATTCTTTTGGGTTGTCTCTCATTTGTAATTAATGATACAACATCCCTACAGGTTTGGGGTCTTACTGTGGTGTTCAGCAGGTTTGTTTCATTTGACAGATGTTATGTTCCGGCAGACAACCCAAACGCAGACACCCACGTAAAGTTCACAAAAACAAATTTATTGACAAGGCACTTATGAACGGCGGTTTCTTCGGGGATAGCGAGGTGCAGCAGGATCAGGACTAGGTTGAACTGGAGCTGGACGGACTGAAGGACTAGCTGGTTTCTGAGATGACCGAGGTAGAGCGGGAACCGGACTGGCGGCAGGACGGGAAGGATCTGAGGTGGACAGAAAAGACAGGTAAGTAAACAAATAGAGCAAATACTTTCCAACGCGAGACGTAGTACTAACGGTAGTCAGTGTTACGATCTGGCGTCGAGGAGCAGGCTGCGGTGCTTCTTATTCTCTCCTGATTATTAACTCGGATCAGCTGGGCTTGCTCCGCCGGCGCTCCCGCACACCTGTCTCCTCTCTGCGAATCCGTATGGGCGGGGAGCCGGTGCACGGAGGCTGCAGCCGACAGTGCAGAGTCCTCCGTGACAGTACCCCCTCTATGGACGCCACCTGGCGGCCTATCCGCTTCTCCGGATGGCGTAGAAAAATTCCCGAATCAGAGACGGATCCAGAATGTTTCTCCGTGGCACCCAACAGCGTTCCTCTGGCCCATAACCCTCCCAATCTACTAAAAACTGAAGGCCCCGACCCGGCGCCGTACATCCATAATCCGCCGTGCCGTGTATGCTGGGTGGTCGTCAATCATCCTGGGAGGCGGCGGGGAGGACAGGGAGGACTCAATGAACTGGACCTGACCGGCTTGATCCTGGAGACATGGAAGGTAGGGTGAATCCTAAGAGACCGGGAGCTTCAGTCTGACTGCTGCCGGGTTGATGACCTTCTCTACTTCAAGCGGGCCGATGAACCGTGGTGCCAATTTTGTAGCCTCAACCCGTAGCGGCAGGTCCCTGGATGACAGCCAAACTTTCTGACCCGGAGAGTATCTAGGGGCAGGAGTGCGATGGCGGTTGGCTTGGACTTGTGACTGAGCCGAGGCGCGCATCAGAGCTGATCGGGCCCTACTCCAGACCTGATGGCACCGTTTCAAGTGATCCTGAATGGAAGGAACTGCCAGCTCTTGTTCCTGGTCAGAAAATAAGGGTGGTTGATAACCATAACAACATTGGAAGGGAGACATACCCAGGGAGGTGTTCACCAACGTGTTGTGGGCATACTCTACCCATGGCAGCTGAGCGCTCCAACTTGCCGGATTGGCCGATGATGTGCACCTCAGGGCCACCTCCATCTGTTGGTTAGCCCTCTCCGTCTGTCCGTTGGTCTGTGGATGATACCCAGAGGAGAGACTAACCTTGATATCCAACGCCGTACAAAACGCCTTCCAAACCTGGGAGGTGAACTGTGGACCCCTGTCTGACACAATGTCCCGAGGGATCCCGTGTAACCGGAACAGATGCTTCACCAGGAGATCCGCGGTCTCCCTGGCAGACGGAAGCTTGGTCAATGGCACGAAATGAGCTGCCTTGGAGAAACGATCGACGATCGTCAGCACCACCGTATGTCCGTTAGATGGCGGAAGCCCCGTAACGAAGTCCAATGCAACATGAGACCACGGACGGCTAGGGATGGGTAGTGGCTGTAGTAGTCCTGCTGGGGGTCGATGGAGGGCCTTATTCCTGGAACACACGTGACAAGCTGAAATGTAGTCCTTAGTGTCTCTGTCCATGGTGGGCCACCAAAATTTGCTGCGTAGGACAGCCAGAGTGCGACCCATCCCTGGATGGCACGTGAGTCGGGTCCCATGGGCCCAGTGTAACACCTCCGACCTGACAGGATCCGGTACAAACATAGCGTTAGCCGGCCCGGTCCCAGGATCGGGGTGCAGACGTTGAGCACTCCGGACCCGATCTTCTATTTCCCAGGTGAGGGTCGCCAGAATGCACGACTGGGGCAGGATGTGCTCCTCTGGAAACGGCTGCTCCGTGGAAAAAACTCTGGATAGTGCATCTGGCTTGGTGTTCTTGGAACCTGGGCGATAGGTAAGAACAAAATTAAAACGGTCAAAAAATAATGCCCACCTTGCCTGCCGAGAGTTCAGCCTCTTTGCCGTCTGGATGTAGGTCAGGTTCTTATGGTCGGACCAGACCACAAACGGCTGAATGGCACCTTCCAGCCAATGACGCCATTCCTCTAGAGCCAATTTTACCGCCAGGAGCTCTCTGTTCCCCACATCATAGTTCCGCTCTGCTGGAGAGAGTTTACGCAGTAGTAGGCGCAGGGGTGGAGCTTCTGGTCAGTGGAAGAGCGCTGGGACAGAACCGCTCCTACTCCTGTCTCCGAGCGTCGACCTCCACCACAAACTGCAGCTCTGGATCTGGCTGTATGAGTACAGGGGCTGGCGTAAACCGATGCTTAAGTTCCTTAAATGCTCCTTCTGCCTCCGGAGTCCAGACAAAAGGTCGCACCGTGAAGTGAGAGCCGTCAAAGGAGTTGCCAGTCTACTGAAGTTCGGATAAATCTCCTGTAGAAATTAGCAAAACCCAAAAATCGCTGAACCTCCTTGCGGCTGGACGGAACCGGCCAATCCCGTACGCCGTAACCTTCTCCTGGTCCATTTGGATCTGCCCCTGAGCGATGATGTATCCGAGGAAGGTAACTGACGGTGCATGGAACTCGCACTTCTCGGCCTTCACAAACAGCTTATTTTCCAATAGTCTCTGTAGCACTCCTGACATGTCTCTGGTGTTCCTCCAAGTCCTTGGAGAAAATCAAGATATCATCCAAATACACAAAAACAAAACGTCCAATCATGTCTCGTAAGACATCATTAACTAAGTTCTGGAATACCGCAGGGGCATTCGTGAGTCCAAACGGCATCACCCGATATTCAAAATGGCCTAAAGGAGTGTTAAAGGCGGTCTTCCACTCATCCCCCTCCCTAATACGCACCAAATGGTATGCGTTACGGAGGTCGAGTTTTGTGAATACCCTGGATCCCCGAGAGTGAAAACAGAACTGATCAACGGGAGTGGGTATTTGTTCCTTATGGTGATCTTGTTCAGCCCCGATAATCTATGCATGGTCTCAAGGATTTGTCCTTCTTGGCAACAAAAACCCGCACCTACCGGAGAGGACGAGGGTTGTATTATCCCGGCTGCCAAGGACTCCTGGATGTATTTCTCCATCGCCTCGCTCTCCGGCCTCGAGATGGTAAAGAGACGGCTGTGGGGCAGAGGAGCACCGGGGAGGAGGTCGATGGCGCAGTCGTAGGGTCTGTGAGGTGGAAGCGACAAGGCCTGATGCTTGCAGAACACCGCCGACAAGTCGTGGTAGATTGACGAAAACCGAAGACAGATCCGGAGGCTCCGGTACCTGGTTGGACCTAGAAGAAACAGGAGGCAAAGCAGACTGCAGGCAAGATAAATGGCAAAAGTTACTCCATGACAACACTTGGTATGCTGCCCAGTCTATGTGAGGGTTATGTATCTTCAGCCAAGGTAGACCTAATACAATGGGAGTGTGCACACACTCGAAAATGTAAAAACTAATAGTCTCTTTATGATTACCCGACAACAGGAAGGTTACAGGAATCGTCTGTTCCCTGATCTGGGTCAGCACCTCTCCGTTCAAAGCCTTAACCTCCAACGGAACCTCCAACTGCACAGTCCGGATACCCAACCTCTTAGCCACCCCACGGTCCAAAAGGCTTTCATCCGCTCCTGAATCGATTAGAACATCTACAGTCCGAGTCTGATCTGCTAAAATAATAGTTCCTTCCATTCTCACAGGCTTGGGAGAAGAACAATGGACTTGGCTCAGCAGTACTTCTCCCCTTACTGCCGAGCCCCCCCTTTTCCCGGAATGAGTGGACACGAAGCCCTGAAATGTCCTAATCTCCCGCAATAGAGACAGCTCGGTAGTGACTCGACGATGTCTCTCTTCCTCTGTTAGATGGGTTCGGCCCACTTGCATTGGTTCGGTGCGGCTGGTTGCCGTGGGCTACTCGGCGGATCTGCATAAAAACTGGTTGGGCCTCCCTCAGTCTCGTCCACCACCCCGGTCCTCTCTTGGGGCTGAAAAACCCCTGATGTGCGGTGACTCCCGGCCGTGATCTTGTAGCGGATCTCAGCGATGCCTGTAGGCCAGCCTTCTCCCTCTTCCGCTCCGTGGCGGTTATCAATCCTGATGGCCCCGTTATGAGATCATTAAGGCTACTTGGTGGTTCCCGTGCCGCCATCTCGTCCTTAAGTTCTTCTGAGATGGCATTCAAGAATGCTCCCTGCAGAGCGTCCTCGTTCCACCCGCTCTCCACGGCAAGTGAGCGAAACTCGATAGCGAATTCAGCCACACTGCGGTTTCCTGTCGAATGGAAAACAGTCTCTTTGTAGCCTCTCCTCCTCGAACTGGATGATCGAAAATCATTTTCATCTCTGTGATAAATGCAGAGTAGGAGAAACATACAGATTCCTGCTTTTCCCAAACAGCCGAGGCCCAGTGTAATGCCTGACCCCTCAGACAACCAATTAAAAAGGCAATCTTTGCACGTTCGCTCTGATAAGTCCGTGACTGTTGCTCAAAAACTAAGGAGCACTGTGTTAAAAACGCCCTGCAACAACCGAGGTCTCCACTATATGGTGCAGGCGGTGGTACATACCCCTCCTTGTGCGCCGGAGGCGGGGCCTCCGTAGTCGGCGTGGAGAGGGTGGGAGCGCTGGTAGACGGTGGCGTAGTCAGGGCGCCATCTTGTCGCTCAGCACCGATAGGTTACGGAAAACTCCTTCATGTGGCCCATGAGGGACTGGAGTGTTGCGTCGTGCTGCTCCAGAAGCGCGGTCTGAGCTGCGACCGTCTGCGGAAGGGTGTGGGGCTCTGCTGGGTTCATTCTGGCCAGATCGTACTGTTATGTTCCGGCAGACAACCCAAACGCAGACACCCACGTAAAGTTCACAAAAACAAATTTATTGACAAGGCACTTATGAACGGCGGTTTCTTCGGGGATAGCGAGGTGCAGCAGGATCAGGACTAGGTTGAACTGGAGCTGGACGGACTGAAGGACTAGCTGGTTTCTGAGATGACCGAGGTAGAGCGGGAACCGGACTGGCGGCAGGACGGGAAGGATCTGAGGTGGACAGAAAAGACAGGTAAGTAAACAAATAGAGCAAATACTTTCCAACGCGAGACGTAGTACTAACGGTAGTCAGTGTTACGATCTGGCGTCGAGGAGCAGGCTGCGGTGCTTCTTATTCTCTCCTGATTATTAACTCGGATCAGCTGGGCTTGCTCCGCCGGCGCTCCCGCACACCTGTCTCCTCTCTGCGAATCCGTATGGGCGGGGGAGCCGGGTACGGAGGCTGCAGCCGACAGTGCAGAGTCCTCCGTGACAACAGAGAACAGTCTAAGTTAACCTGTCAATTAAAGCCCGGGCTACACGTACATGGCACCACTAAAAACGTATAAAACAGTTCTCTTCACTACAAGATGGCAGCAAATGCAAACCACAGCGGAGCATTTAGAGCATGTATCTGTCTCTAAGTGTCAGCCCTGCGACCAACTGGCCACTGTCCAGAGTGTTCCATGCCTCAGGCCCAAAGCGGCTGGGATAGGCTCCAGTCACCTGCGATCTCTAACGGGACTAAGCGCTAGAAAATGAATGAATCAATGAATGAACAATGAGGTGGAAGTGTTAAATTTTTCTTTGTTGAATAAAGCAAAGAATTTGGAAGGCTATTTAAAAAACATGAGTTTTACGGCATGCAAACTCTGTTTACGTGTGGACGAAAGGCATAAACACAGAGTAGAGTATGCGTTTATAAAAATATGTACCTGTAGCCTGGACTATTGATTAACTGGCCAAAAACGGAGACCTGTCACTCTAGTGGAGCTTTTGCAGAATTTAGCATCTGTTTAATCAACATTTAAGAAGACTGACAGTTTTAAACATAATTATTTTGTGTTATCCTAGGATTTTAATTTTGGGCTCACTTTGTTCTGTTTGTGGCCTGTACAAAGTCACCCAATCTGACAGTGACAGCTGTTGTCAGAACTAACTGCTTAAAGAGTTAAGGTTAGTCTCTGCCCAGCTACATTTTGAAGGGTTAGTGGGACAGGTGGATGTTCCTCCTGATACTGGAGGGAGCAGTGGACAGATGTGGAGGAGTCTCGTGCTTCAGAAAAATGGAGTGTGAACATGCTACAGGTGCTACCAGACAAGGCCCGATGCACGACACTCTCTGCTGCTCTGATGAGGACGGCTGCACTAATCCTCCCACCCTCCGGAACAAATGAACTTGTGAATTTAAAAAACAGCGGAAAAGCAGCAAAAAGGTAGTTTATATTTTAATTAAACATTTTTACATTAATGAAATAATTGTATGTTTATCATTATAGGGTTACAGTTACAATTCTATACAATTTTTTTTTTTTTTTTTTTGTTACAGTTCAGATCTGTCATCTGTGAGTGTTAAAGTGTCTTAAATGCATCAACTGTTTTGGATTAAACAGTCAAAAAGTGACCACTAACTCACAGACTGGTAATATATGTTCACACCAAAATGTATGTTTTTGTTCACATTTTTGCCTAGTTATTTGTTCTAGATTTAAAAAACGCATCTTTGTTTTTACTGCAACTTTTTTCTTTTAGCTGCAACCATATTTTGCAACAAGGACAATGAAAATGATAGGATGAAATGTAAAAAATCTGTTGTCAAAAATTTGCTGTCAAACCAATTTTGGGATCAATAATAGTGTCATTGTGAGCATTTCCATTGTTGGGTACACAGTTGCGCAAAGATGACAATAATGATGATGATGATCAGATAATATAAAATTTCTCAAATTTTTTCTAATAACCATCAATGTGCAGACATCCAGAGCAGGAAAGAACCAGGTCATTAGACACAGACAACTTCAGTCCCATTACAGCTCACCATCACAACCAACAGGGAATGACTTAACCAATTAAAGAGCAGTTCTGAGTGTGCCACATCCTGTTCCTGAAGCTGGAGAGGACACGTGAGTATTGTATGTGAACTGTACTGTATTATTATTATTAACCTTTATTTAACCAGATAAAAACTCACTGAGATTAAAAATCTCTAATGTACTAGTACTGTAGAATACGAGTCCACAGCTGTTTTAGAGTCAGAGCCAGTGTTTCCCACAATGCACCTGACACTTGCAGTAAGTGCAGTTTGTGAATAGGCTCAGGAAGACATGAAGTAGGCAGTTGAAGTAGAAACAGATTGTGGGAGTGATGGTCTGTAAAGGTTAAAGGAGAAACTTTGTCCGTGTTGTTTGTTGTCATGAATCATGAAGTGTCTGAGATGGTGTTGGTTTGTTGGGAATTCAATTCAATGCACGTGCTTTTACCCACTAATACACTAAATGAGACACATTCTGGGACTGCCTCTCAAATAATATCTTATACGATTAGGTTGATTATATAATTAAAGGGATACAAGTTGGTATATATGGGGTTGATTCTGGTGTGTGTTCCCATGAAATGGTAGCAGGCCCTATCACCCAGTTACAATGTGGAAGATTTGTCAAACCAGCTGTAATTAATACTTATTTTACATAAAAAATAAATACATAGTGTTATAGTCATTTAAATATTTTTTGTTGTGCTTTGCTCAGATGATCATGATGATGATTTTGGGATTATATTAACATAGAACACTTTAACTAAGACAGGAATCACACCAAGTCTGTGCTCGATGTATGTTGTTACAGGCTGGCCAACCCAGGAGGGATAGCTCAGGGATAGGGCCGCCCAGAACTGCAATTTTATGTTTGTTTTTTAAATACTCCCCAGTTTAACATGAATCCAAAGGCAAGGCAAGGCAATTTTATTTATATAGCACAATTCATAAACTGGGTAACTCAAAGTGCTTAACAGGAATAAAAGACTATTTACAAGATTTAGATTTAAAAAACAAGAAAAAAAAAAGAAAAAAAACATTATAAAAGAGGAGTGCCCACTACTCAGGCTAGAGCCTTTATCTGGGTCAGAAATTTCTCCAGGACCCAGGTCAGATGGACTACTTTTTCTTTTCAAATATTTATCTATTGCTATTACCTTCGATGGATTCCCTGCGGCGCTGTCTCACTCACAGCATTACTATGTACATTTGAACGATACTGCCCTTTAGTGGAAGGCGTGTAAATGTTCACTACACGCTGCTTGCTTAGAGAACCAATCAGGTGAAATAGAATAATTTTCCACGACACACCTGACGATCTCTAACGGCACACTAGTGTACTGCGGCACACTGGCTGAAAAACACTGCTTTAGCTGACCAATCCCCATGCCTCCTCACCTCCACACATGAATCTAGTGAAAAATGAGTTAGTATCAATGGTAAAAGAGAGAGAAGAAGATTTTTCTATGATTTTTTTACTATTTCCTTAATAGCACATGGAAGACCAACAAAAAAAAGATAACCTATACACAGCAGTTAATGCCATTTTTTCTTTTGAAAATAAATTAAGAAATATGAATTTACATGTGGGCCCACCTATTTATCATAGGTCCTGGCAAGTCTGTCAGCTGACCTTCTTACAGGTAAGGCACAAAGTCATTCCAACATCAAACCCATTAGACCTACAGCTCAACTGGGTAGGAAACATGTATGTTGTAAAAATGTAAAATAACCAAATAAAAATTAAATTATAAAATGGCCCAGTAAGCACTGCGGCTCTTCTAAATTGTTCATCCCAGTCAGCCTTGTGAGCCATTTATGTTCCAAGTGACACAACAAAAAGCAGAGCCACTGTTTCCCTTCATGCCACGACCTGGTGTTTGTGAAAAACGTGACCGGCTTTGAGGGTGACTCAGTGGGTGTGTACACAGTGGTGGCAACAGTAGCTCAGGAATTAGATCTGAAAGGTTGGCATTTCATTGTTGTAGTGTCCTTTAGCAAGACACTGAGCCCTTCTTTTCCCCTAGTGTGTGTGACGCTGGTGCATAAATTTGTTTGTGTGAGCCAATGGGTGAATGTATCACTAGTCAACACTGCCGTTTATACCATCCACAAAGCACCAAAAGTAATAATTAAAGCAGAAAAGGTGAAAAATGAAATCAATATCAAAAAGCACCTTTGCATAAATATTCCCAAATGCAGCCAATTTTTTTTTTTTTTTTGGCAGCAAATTGTTTTCTTGCTTTTGTGCACATACTGCTTTATGTACAATTCATTTTCATGATGCAGAGCTGTCCCATTTACACTCTAGCTTTGTTAATACCTCCTGGGATCAGACTAGACCAAAATGTATTTTTTGTCAAATGGAAAATTTACCAATGGATATAAAAAAGCAACCTAAACTTGACAAAACAAATGTATGTATGGCATGGTTTAACAAGATTCTTAATGTAAAACATCACAGTGTTTTTAATTTAACATGATTTGCTCGACAACAGAAAACTATTTAGTTGCCAGCAATGGTATTGGCATTATTACAAGGAACAGAGCTAGTTAACTGTTTGAGCGAGCAGAGTGAACAACACTGAGTATCCTGGTATTTACATAAAACATTCCACGTAAAGATCACCAATATGAGGCGTAATCACACATAGATCAAACAGGAAGCAGATGCCCCCCATGTGAACAGCGGGGCGCCGTCTGGAGCTGCTCCTCACACACATGCACGCACGCACGCTCACGCACACACACACATACACACGCACACACAAACTGTCAGAGATCAGGTGGAGACACTGTCTCCTGCTGCGTCTATTAACTCATGCTCCCAACAGACACACACTGACGCTCAAATGTCAAACGACTCTTTAAGGCAATGATGTAACTTCTCTGGATTTACACCTAGTGAGTTACCTTTTCTGCAAACTGCACTTTTACTAACCTGTTGAGATATGTGTTCTGAATACTTTTTCTTCCTTTTTCATGTCAGGGAACCATCAAAATATTAGAAAGATTAGAAAGATACACAGTACAGACATAGAACATGTGGATTACAGTTTTTGTCTATTGCTTACACGCAAAATTTGTCTCATTATGCCAAAACTCTACACACAAGCAAATCAGACATAGTACTTGGAGATTAACAACTCCCATCTTTGCCAAAATAAAACACAGCTAAACTTAACACTACTTTCTAAAAATAAAATTCTTGCAACAAAACCATACACACAAGCTCTGTTTGAATTACTCTTTCAACACATGCAACACATGGGCTTTATATAAAACACTGCAGTCTTTGTGATTCCATTTTAATTGTTGGATCCCTCCAATTGGTGTGCTGTTTTCAGGTGTGTATGTGTGTATGTGTATATCTTAAGTGCCTACAATTGCCAGATGAGTTTTGCATTTGAACAGTGTGAGTGTTTTCTCAATAATAACAGGTGATTTTGTTTTTGAACAAAGTGAAGTGTCTAATGTAAGAAAACGTGTGTATAGAATTGACGGTAGAAAGGCTGGACATAGCAACCCCGCTTCCGGGTTGGAAGCCTCAAAGGAAGTAGGCGTGGGCTCCATCAATCCTGACCCCCATTGACATTCATAGAAAAATCGTCGCCAATTACAAAGTGACTATTTTTGTCACAGTCATCATTCTATGTCTTTGTTTATACACATTGTTATTATTCCCGCAATTGTTATATTGATATTTGTCACATAACTCAAGATATTAAGAATAATAACTGACCTATCAGGTGCCTCCATTCTGCTACGTCGGCTCGTGGGGGCGTGGCTGATCTCGCTCCGGCTTGTTTAAGCTGCTCTCGGGAGAAGAAGCCGCTGGATATTTATGGACAGAAAACAGATTCACGAAGGCCTAACTATTTTAAATCAGCGAAAGTTCAGCTTTTTGCTACACCCAAAGATTGTTTTTGGTTTTTAGCTTTTTAACCAGTATGTCTTTGTTTTTTGTTCATTAACATTAGTTTGTTAGTTGCTGCTGTTCATGAATGGAGATTGTTTGCTGTTAGCTAAAAGCTAACGCTAGCTGTGTTTGATTTAATTCTGCTGATTTAAATCACTTTTTCATTGTCCAACTGCACTAAATGAACCACACTCCAGTTTGTAGGTGAGTACATTCTTCAGGTGTTAAAATACTGCTCAGAATATATACAGTTGGCTAAACTATTGAGCTTCTGTTAGCTGACCCGAAGGTGGCTGCTAAAGGCCTAATTTACTGCTCTACCGTTTTAACGATAGCTTAATATGATACACCTGACCAAACTTGGGAAATAATATGAAGATACAATCATATCTAACGTTCAATTAGGAAGGCATAATGCTCTTATACAATTTGGTGTTTGTGCTGTTTTTGTAGTTTAGACCTAAAGCAATGTTTCTATTTATTTTTTTGTAATATAAGAATAAATGTATCTGACTGAAAAATTAGTGAGTAGTTTGCAAACCCAGTAAAGGCCATATTATAATCATAATAATAAAAGCAAAAATTAGAAGTGGGCTACCTTTAATGTATTTTTTTTTTACAAAGATCTGGGTAGTGCCATTTTGGTATACACATGCATATTTTATTAAAATAGATATTATTCTCTCTCACAAATTTCTCAGTAATTTTTTCTGTGATTAACAGTACATCTCATGTACAGAGGTGAACAGTCCCAACAGCAAGACTTGTTTTAAACATAAGTTCTTACTTTGTTCTCTGTCTTTGCAGAGCTCCTCTACAGTTACCTGGTATTTCTCTGCTCCTGCACAGCTGACCTTACCCAGCCTCGTCCTCAGCTTCTAATGACATCACATCCTGGTCCATCTACAACTTTTTTAAAAATAAACTTCAATCAAATCTTTATTATTTAAGTGCTTCTAGGTTTGAAGGAATATTTAAACTGTATTTCAAGTTCTTAAATCTGACATAACTAATACACTTTGTATTAAAGTGCACAGAGTTCATAACTTGTAGAAAGTGTTTTTATTTCTATTCATTTTAAAAGAAACTTTTAACTAACATGAAACCATTTAAATGTATGGTCATTGCTCCTGTTAAAGTTAAAGTGATCAGAAAAGAGCAAAAGGCATTGTGCTTGTTCTGTCAGAGCATGCCGAAAAGCTAAAAGCTTTAAACATGCTCCAGTCCACAGGGCATAAAACAACACTGTGGCCATCTAGGAGACACTTTGTTTTACACCCATTAATGGAATTTATCCACCTGCTGCCTCAATGTTTTACCCACTAGATTTCTAAAATCAGTACAAAGCAGTTAGCTTTTTCCTTTTCAGTCAGGATTCAGGCCCCATCACAGACCAGGACTCCACTTATCAAAGTCACAAATGACATCCGTCTGAAAACTGATGCGGGCAAAGTCTCCATTAAAGTTCTGTCGGACTGGAGGGCTGCGTTTGATACAGTGGACTATTGAATCCTGTCACAAAGATTAGAGGAAGCCTGTCACAGGTGTAAAGAGCAGACAACACAATGGAATTCATAAAGATGTCTTTCATTAAAGTTGAGAATGGAGACCAGAGAGCTGATGACTTTAACCTGACAGGAGAAGCAGTTAAGTAGCAGCAGCCAGCATTGCCATGTCTGGGTGAAACAGAAACAGAAGGTAGGGGGAACAAGGTGAGCAGGGATAACACACAAAAACCAGGAGTGGGTCCTGGAACACCCAGGCTTGTCAGGATGGGCACGATAGAAATCCGTAATCAGGTCAGGTCATAAGGGAGCGGTGCGCCCACAAATGCTTCTCAGGCCCGTTATCCTCCCAATCCACCAGAAACTGGAAACCCCAGCCACAGCGACGCACGTCCAGGAACTGGCACATTGTAAGTCATCCACAACATGGGCAGGAGAAGGGGGATCGGCTCGGAGGGCACAGGTGACAACCTGAAGAAAGACTTACCCTGGCTCCAATGGCTTCACAAAAATCTTTCCAGACCTTGAAGATAAGCTGCAGTTTGCGGTCAGAAATAACATCAAGGTTGAATCCATGAATTGACCCGTGTTGAAATAACAGGTCTGTTGTCTCTTGAGTCGAGCGGAGTTTAGGCAAGGCAACAAAATGGACCATCCCTGTCAATGATTGTGAGAATGACAGTTACATTGGGACACCGGCAATCCAGAGACAATGTCAAGGGCAATGAAGGCCGGCACAGGATGGATAGGGGACGCAGGTGACGTACCAGCGGAAAATGGGAGGACTTGCCTCAAGCATAGACAGTACAAGCTGAGACTTATTCCTTGTTGTCCTTAGCCATGGTCGGCCACCAGAAATGACGATGGAGTAGGATGAGGGTTTGACCAATCCCAGGATGGCAAGCAAAATGGGCGGTGTGTCCCCAGTGGATGACCTGTGAACGCATTGCGCTGGGGACAAACAGACAATTAGAGGGTCTATTACCTTTGAATGGTGTTGGCTTGAGCCAGACAATCTGGGGAGGTGAACTGCCAGAGGAGAGCATCAGATTTATGGTTTTTGGAACCCGTGTGGTAGGTAAGTGTGAAATTGATTCGACCGAAAAGGAAGTTAAGTGGGTCCGAGGAGCGGCTACTTGGCTGTAGTTCCAGATGAACCTATGATAAAAGTTAGCGAAGCCCAGGAACCGTTGGAGGGCTTAAAAGTTGTCTGATTTAGGCCAATTCACGACAGCCTGGATCTTCGCCAAAGCAGGCAGACTTCAAACAGACAGAATGACAAAAAGAACTCCAACCCATGACCTTCCTTATGGCCCAGTCAAGGTGTGGGTTGTGTTGCTTTAACCACGGGTAACCCAGGATTACTGGAGAGGAAATTATGTAAAAGCAGATCATTTCTTTGTGATTCCCAGAAAGCATAAGTGAGAGTGGAGCAGTGCGGTGAGTTACCTGGGCGGCAGTATAGCACAGTGGGTAGAGCGGCCGTCCTTCGACCGGCGGGTGGGCAGATCGAATCCCGCTCAAAACATTCCAAAACATCATAACATCCCGCTCTCCCCCGCATACTGTCGTTGTGTCCTTGGGCAAGACCCTTAAACTACATTGCCTCCAGTGAAGTTCTGTAACACTGGTAATAGTTTAATGTATGTAAAGCGCTTTGAGTGCCTACTACAGTAGGTGGAAAAGCGCTATATAAAGATTATTATTATTACCTTAGCCAGAAGTCTATCGTCTAGAGCAATGGCCAGTAGGGGAGTGTTCAGGGGGTCCAACTCAACTCCAGCCTGGCAAGCAAAGCCGAGGTCTAAGGAAAAAAGGAATTCCTCTACTTCCATTTAAATGTTGAGTGTTTACCCATTGGCTTTTCCACAGAGCCTTTTGAATAAAGACTCAAATACTGATGCTTCATTCTCTAATGGCTATAATGCTATTAGAGTCTCATTTTCACACAAAATAAAATTCCGGCAGTATCAGTGACATGACTCTTTGTCTTTGCCACAACTCTTAGCTGTAAAGGATCTGCTGCTGTCAACTGTGAACAGCCACATGTGTTTTCCAACATTGCCCCCATTGGTTATTAGATGGTGCATGCACTTAAAATCTATTGCACTGCATTTAAAATGAAACATCCTTTACTGAGATAAACACTGGATGAAAACAAATACAAACATGCAGGCTGGAAAGGTTTACTTGGCAGTCACATAAATAAAAAGCCAGACATGATACAGATATGTTACACAATGTTATTAAGAGTCAGAGACACTATGTACTGTACGTCTGGCTGTAACTGCTTTCTGTGCTTCAGCTGATTCAGAGCCAGTATTGAGTGCATGATGTATTGCGCTCTGGGATCTATTTAATGACCAGTGTGTGAGCCCTGGCCTCAACTGTAATGAAAGAGGCAGATATAGAGGGAAATTTCCGACGTCACTTACCATTGCTTCGTCTTCTCAGTTCGCCAAAAGGCTAAAATCACTGCACCTTAGGTAAGGTTGTATTATAAACATCTGTATGGAACAACAAATAGATATTAATCTAAGGCTACAATCCAGCGTGTTAACATTCATCTTGCTGTGTCTCATTACTCATGTACAGTATGTTCATTAACATGCACTGTCTGAATTAAATAAATAATAAATAAAATAAAAAATCTGGCCACATGTAGGATTTTGTGTCACAGTTTATAAAATTCTTTCTTCATTAAAAATAAAGCCTTATGTCAGACACAAGACAGACATTAGCATTCAGTTTTAAATCAGGTGTGCAATTTATAAATTATTATATTAATTATTTAATTTTTAAATCTAAATTGAATTATTGCATAGAAATTTTATGAAACCTCATTGTGACCCTAAATGGAGCCTGTATTTCTCTGACTGGGTGTTCAGTATTAACACCTCATACGTAATGACATCACACGTACACACCTATGTATCTAACACATTTGAAGTTAGAATGTAATTAATCACACAAGACATATATAGAATCAAATAAATATAAAGTATGAGATCACATTAAATTGTAACAAACTAACCCCCATTCTGAAAACACATTTTGTCTATTTTTGAAGTAAATGTGCACTGCCTAGAGAGATCAGTTTGAAGCATCTCTTATCCCTTATGTCTACACACAAGATGTGTGAAAATGACAACTGGGCACACAAGAAATGAAGAATTGTGGACTGTTCCCTATTGACTTTCATTTAAAGGAGAAGGACACAGGAATACGAGACTGCAAATGCAATTTAGCACTAGCTAAAGAAATCTTTGTAGTTAAGGTCCATAAAGCCAAATGTACAATGAAAGCTATATATTACAAATCTATTGAACATTGAAATATACAATAGTGTTCATAAGTACCCTGGCAGAATTTGTAATTTTATTTGACCATTTTTCAGAGAATATGAATGATAACACAAAAAACTTTTTTTCACTCATAGTTAGTGGTTGGGTGAAGCCAATTTTGTTTACTCTTTTTAAATCATAATAAATACAGAAACTACCCAATTGACCCTGATAAAAAGTTTACATACCCTGATGATTTTGGCCTGATAACATGCACACAAGATGACACCAACATGTTTGAATGGCTTCTAAAGCCATTCTTACCTGTGATCTATTTGCTTGTAATCAGTGTGTGTATAAAAGGTCAGTGAGTTTCTGGGCTCCTGACAGACCCTTGAATCTTTAGTCCAGTGCTGCACTGGACGTTTCTGAGTTTTGGGGAAAGCAAAAGTATTGTGAAAGGATTGGAAAAAGATAATTAAACTGTACAAAACAGGAAAGGGATATAAAAAGATATCCAAGGAGTTTAGAATGCCAATCAGCAGTGTTTAAACTCTAATTAAGAAGAGGAATTTTGTTGAAACCAAACCAAAGAGAGGTAGACCAACAAAGATTTCAGCCACAACTGCCAGAAAAATTGTTTCGGATACAAAGAAAAATCCACAAATAATTTCAGCTGAAATACAGGACTCTCTGAAAAAAACGTGGTGTGGTTGTTTCATTGACTACGCTGATTTGATCTCAATAATTAAGCATAAATTATAATAATAATAAAAAAAAATAGTACTTATATAGCGCTTTTCATACTCTTTACATATCCATTATTCATTCACTCCACAGTCACACACATCACATGGTGGTAAGCTACATCTGTAGCCACAACTGCCATGGGGCATACTGACAGAGACATGGCTGCCATTTTGCACCTATAGTTTCTCTGACCATCACCAAACGTTCTCACACATTAACACACAGGTGCCACAGACACAAGAGGCGAGTAGGACAACAGCTCTACAACTAAGCCAATGTATGAGCCAATAATCTTTCAGACTGGAATATATTACCACCAACTATGAGAATTTTATCATCTCTCAGAGCATTCAGGTCTTCCTCATTCATATATTTTAAAATGCCTTGTATTATTATTATTATTATTATTATTATTATTATTATTATTATTATTATTATTATTATTATTATTATTATTATTACTTTAATTCTATTATTGTTTTTTTTAGGGCCACTAGCCCTTGTCTGATATTTGTAAATATGGATTGGACTTGACAAAGAGTGAGACGAGTAAGCATATTTGTATTGTTTGTATTGCGTTGTAAAATTGTATTATTGTATAGTTTGGAAACTGTGATGTAGTGTTATGTTTGTCACAGATGAAGCTAGCAAAAAGCTCTCAACAATCAGGGGAATAGCTTTAAAGCTTTTTCCAGTCGATTCTAGTTCATAGCCTGAATTCAGGGATATGTGCTACAGGAGCAATGTTATAATAAAAATTATGACAAAACTATGCCATCACAAGAACATCAAGGATTAACCATGATCTTTCAGTTCTAGCTGATGTCAATCCCCATTTTCACCACTCCCACAATAAGCTACTATCAAATGAATAATGTCTGCATGACGACTCCAATTAAACAATTATACCCCATTGCAATTAGCAGAGCAGCTGGGTACAAAATAAACATCAGGTCAGGAGTGACTCATTCTTAAAAGCATGCCAAGTCTCCAGAGCCAAGTACTGCTGAGATGCCAAAGCCTTGCAGAAAACATCAGACACAGTGTTAATAAACTTGTGAATGCAGACTATGGCTAATCAATGGAGAAAATGAACCTGCGCAACCACTTCTGAACACCATTACCCATAAATCACCTTGAATGTGCCGGCCCATTACTGAGAGCTATTAACTAGATCTTGATCAGGCAACAGCTTGTTAGCAGCAGAGAGATAAATCAACACCGAGGCTGCTGGATAATGACAGCTGCATCTTGGGAAGTCCAGTCCTAAAGAAACAGCCTTGGGTTGCATTTTTTGTATCTCAATAAACAAATCCAGCAGCTTTGTTGCAAAATGGTGATGTAATTATTCCCGACAAAATTACTCAAATCATTTGTCAATGTTTTCTTTTGATAATGCGAGTATCATGATCTTAAAGGACAGCATACATTTACCTTTAAATCTTTCAGACTTGAAGATGGAGTTTACTAAGTCTGGCTCAACAGATGTTTTATCCTGGCACAACCTGACGTGAGCTCTCTGTATATTCTATAAACAGGAACTCAGTCAGGAAAAGCTCCATGAGCCAGTCAGTTCCTCAGATATGTTCCGCATCGACCAATCACATTTGAATGCCGCTGGAGCGTTGCCTTGCGTCACACGTAGGCGACCCAAGTCCCTTGTTCAAAACAGTCAAGATGGCGCGTGGGACTATCATGAGTTTGTTCTTTCTCTGCTCTCTTATCAGTTTTAAATAATAAAGAAAACATTACGTGTTTAAAACATCAACAGCAGACAGCTCTAAGAGTGTTCCTTTTTAAAGATGTTATTACACACTGTGTTTGTTTGTTTACTTCTTCGTAGACTGTCGCCTAGCTAACGCCATGTCCGATTGGTTGACCCTGAGTAGCTTTGCCCCTCCTTGAGGAAATTGAGCTGGCAGTGAGTTTTTTTTTATTTATTTTTTTGCCGATACAGCAAGGAGTCTTGTTTCATAACTAAAAAGAACTAGTGATGAACAATACCACTGATTTACTCTCAGATCTGATACTGAGTAAAATTCAGTCTGGTATTGGCGATACCGATTCAATACTAAGACTTTGTACAAAAAGTGTTCAAATTATAGCTTCATAATGAATACAAGACATTAAGTTGCGTCTGTCTTGTCCTAGCTGTACCTGTCCCTCTCCTCCTCTTCCTCTTCAGATCACTTCATCATAACCTATTCATATTCTGTGCTAAAATAGCTCCAGACATTACTGTGTTTACATTTAGCCATTGTTGTCAACTGTACTGAGTAAGCAGCTGCGACGCTTTCGCATTTATTTATTCAGCCAGTCACAAATGACTATAGACAGAAGAAGAAATAGTTCCCTCCAACTGGGTATCATTTAGACAAGATCCTAATAGTACTTTCCACTGTGTCCCTTTTAATGATTAACTACACATTTACACCAGATGACTAAAATATCGATATTTTAAAATGAGAATTGATTCTAGAACATTAATATGATATATCGGAGGTATTGATTGCACACCACTAAAGTAACACAGTGGGCTCCTAAGGAAGGAATGAGTCCTAAGGGATTCATTTATTACTATGGTTACATAGCAAGCGCTCAAAGCAACTAGAGATCCACCAATATGAACATTTTTAACTGATAACCGATAAGCAAGAGATTACTACACATTTACCCCAGATGACTAAAATATCAATATTTTAAAATGACAATTGATTCTAGAACATGAATATCTGGTATCGGAGGTATTGACCCGCCCACCACTAAAAGTAACACAGTGGGTCTAGGGTTTCGAATTTTAAACACCAAGAGTAAAAAAGCAATGAAACATTGAATTGAGGTAGGTATAGCCATCCAAATGGTCAGTTTATGTATAGTTTTTGTATAGAAACCTTTGCTATACATCACAGTTGAAGCGTGGTTTCAGAAGCCAGACTGACTGACTGTGTTGCCAGATAATGTCCATCAGCTTGTGGAGGTGCTTCTACTATACATGAAACTTTTAACGTTTTCACAAGGCAGGTCACATAATGACCCAGATGTTTTAAATAAATTTAACAGAAATGTTTTTTTCAACTCAATTATACTTTGTTCATATAACCCAGTCAAATTCAAACAAAAACATTTTAAATGTGCTTTTTTCAAAAGACAAAGCTGGCATTTATTATTAACAGCTGTTTCCCTTTCAAAACAGTCAACAACGTACAGCTCTCACTTTATGAATTTAAACATGTATTGTCTACACTACATTAAACAAGTCTTACCTCTCGGATAGATCATTCAGAGTATCCTGGAGAAACAAGGTCTCTGAGTCCCTACATCTTAATACAGAGGTGCCTCAGGGCTCGGTGCTTGGACCGCTACTCTTTTCCATTTACATGACATCTCTTGGCTCTGTCATTCAGAAGCATGGCTTTTCCTATCACTGCTGCGGATGACACTCAACTCCACTTGTCATTTCAACCTGATGATCAGACAGTCTCTGCTCGTGTCTCGGCCTGAGTGACATCTCACTTTGAATGAAAGACCATCACCTGCAGCTGAACCTTGCAAAAACAGAACTGCTAGTGATTCCTGCCAACCCAAAGACCCGCCACAACCTCTCCATTCAACTAGGCTCATCAACCATTACACCGTCCAGCACTGAGTGGTAATTGATGATCAACTAAACTTCACAAGTCATGTTGCCAGCACCACCAGGTCCTGTAGATTCATCCTCTACAACATTAGGAAAATTAGACCTTTCCTATCGGAGCACTCTACGCAAATCCTAGTCCAGGCTCTTGTCTTGTCCAAACTGGATTATTGCAATGCGCTACTGGCTGGACTCCCTGCTGCACAACCAAACCTCTGCAGCTCATCCAGAATGCAGCGGCAAGAGTGGTCTTTAAAGAACCGAAGAGAGCGCAAGTAACTCCTCTCCTCATTAGGTTACACTGGCTCCCGGATGATGTCCGCATCAAGTTCAAAGCTATGCTCTTGGCCTACAAACAACCACTGGCTCCGCCCCCTCATATCTTCACTCACTGATACAGACCTATGTTCTACCAGATCCCTGCGCTCTGCTAATGAACAACATCTGGTGATACCAAAAATCACTCTCACGTACTTTCTCAGGATCTGTTCCACATTGGTGGAATGATCTTCCTGCTGCTACAAGATCAGCAGATTCTGTAGACATCTTTAAAAAACACCTGAAAAGACATCTCTCCCGTCAACACCTGACCGACAAATACTGACTTCTACTTCCTTTCTATCGATTCCTTCTCTTAAAAAAAAACAAAAAAATCAAACAAAAAAAAAGCCTTCTTATCCTTGGCTTTGATTACTGTACTAGGTTTTAACTGACTCGTTTTTGGTGCACTTATGCTTTTTGTTACCTTGTGTTGTTGAAATTGTTTCCATTGTTTTTTTCACCTGTAAGTCACTTTGGATAAAAGCGTCTGCTAAATGACTAAATGTAAATTTAAATGTAAAACACAGATAGAACCAGTGCCTCACAATATAGGGTTCCTAAAATGTAAGAATATCTATATGAATTGAATGTGTTTTAATAAAAGCCTGCACCAAACCATCCTGTGCTGAGCTGACCCATACTGTACCCCACAGTAGAAACAAGGCTATAGTACTCTCTGGTGAACTTTGAGCAGCAGTTTAGAAACTGATATGAGAACACAATGGAGCAGCTTGTGTACACACCATGACCTCAGCCCTGTCTTGATTAATTACATCCAATATCACTCTATTATTTACCCACTACCAGCAGCATTGATATTTAACTCCTATCTCATCAGCGTTTGGTTGTAGAACACAGAGGGTGGAGCGTCGGCAGGAGAATATCAGCCACAAGTGCACAAAGACAACTACTGAGTGACAGCACCTTGTCCTGCGTCCCCCTCCCTGCGCCACTCATCTTTGTGCTGTGTTGATCTAGATGTGGCACTATTATTACTATTGTGGAGGTGAAGTGGAGCTGAAGAGGAAGCGGTGGATCACGACACTAATGCGGAGAAGTGAGGAGAATGCTGTGAGTGAGAGTACGGTCTTGCTGCACACAGACAGAACAGTGGATGGTAGGTTTTAACACTTGTGCAATAGGCCCTCAGGAGCTGACATGGCAACAGATCATCTGCTAAAAATACTCCAACTAGCAGTAAGACAAATCAAATGTGTCCATGTAACCTTTGCCAAACCACTCAGATATGACTGAAGGAATACATACCAAATGTAATCCCATTTGTTGTGCATATTGTGCTATTGTGCTATTTATTAAATAGCACATTTTCTGGCTTGAGAAAGTGAGGCCATGTACCCATGCAGACATGGGGCTCCTACAAACATACAGGAAGAAAGATATGTTCCATATATTCTTCATAAAATAAACTTTTTTGTTACTATTAAGGCACATTTCCACTGTGACGGCCCAAGATGGATCAAGTAAGAATGGCACAATTTTGAATGAATTCCTACTATTAACTTGTAACAAGCTAGCTCCACTGTAAACTCCACACTACTGACGCAGTGGCCCAGTTGTAGAGCGAGCATCCTATAACCCGAAGGTTGGCGGTTCAATCCCGCTCTCCCCACAGTTCATACTGATATATGAATGTGTGAGAATGTTTGGTGACGGTAGGGGGCACAAAATGGCTGACACATGTCAATCGGCCCCATTGCAGCTGTGGTTACAGATGCTGCCTACCACCACCAGTGTGTGACTGTGGAGGGAATGAATAATGGATATGTAAAGTGTCTTTGGGCATCTTGAAAAGCGCTATATAAGTCATGTGCATTATTATTATCATAAACAACGCAGCATTGCTACTGTCCATCACGCTTGATTAAGACACAAGCAACATAGCAGCTTTTCAAAACCATATAATGGTTCCACATCATCAGAGAGTAACATAGTATTTTCTTGTACAGCAAACTTAAGGTAAATTATACTCTAAATTTACCTTTTTTTCACCTGACACTGCCCACTTCTCTTATATGTGTATAGGCTTCTTCGTCCCTGACTTTGGCTGTGCTGCTCTGCTATATGCGTCGTGTCCAAAGTGAGCCGTAGCTGGGGGGGTAATCCGAACCCACACCTGCTCTGCTCTGAGCAGGAGCAGGAAGTAACTGTAGTCCAGCTGCCCTCACACAACTGGCACCTGCACATCGTTGTTCATCCAGACTCCCCCCCAACAGACAGCCTGCCCGAGGCCTGGCAGCGTGATGACTGACACCAACACGTTTCAATCAGGGACTATCGCCTGAAGATCAGATGGGCTCAGAGATGAAACTGTGGTGATGCTGACCCTGGGCAAGAATACAATTATGGAAAATATTTGTGGAGAAGTAGAAGATTTTATATTGCAATGTGTGATTATTACAAAATGAATTACTTTTAGAAAATGAATTGGCAGCAAACTGTAGTGTTGCCTTGCAGTTAATACCGTTTCAATGAATTTCTGCACATACTGTACACAAGCTCTATAGTCTCAAGGCATAATACAATATGTCAATGGTTGCTGAAAGGCCTACCCCTAAATGCCAGCGTTTAATGAACATTAAATTCTTAGAGCTGCAGCAGTTTCCCATAATTTAGGGACTCGATGTTTGAGACACAGGCTGTGCTTGTGTTTAATGCAGTGTAGATGACAATGTTTATATTCATAAAGCCGGCTAGTTTTCAGGAAAAAGACATTTAAATGTAATGATTTACAATAATAATAATAAAATAATTATATATGCAATAACTTTAGTGATATATGCATACATATACAAACGATTAAGTCAAAACAGTAGTATATTTGTCTTAATTCTAAAAGTGGTAAAATGAAGAGCCATTTAAATTGGCGCACGTCCAACGAAGCACAAAAAGCCGTTCACTGATGGAGGGATGTAAAAGACGCTATGACCGCGATGGCTGAAACTTTATTCAGGGCCATAAAGTAAGTTCAGAGTCAGACTGACAGATGAGCATTTAAATGAGTCCATAAAAGTAAACCTGAGGCTACACTTCTCTTGGTGACACCAGTCATCTGACTGAATACACAGGTATCTGTGCATTGGGAATGGCATTGTAGAGTTTTGACAGTATTTACTGAATGTTTAAATTTTATAGTGTGAGATACACAGAATAGAAATGCATATACAAAATGCACATGCAGATGAAATAAATGTTTTTTGTTATGTTTTATAAAATTGACTTGGTTGGTTGGCTGTGGACCTCAGTGTTTTGCAAAATTTTAGGGTTAATGTTCTGGCAATTTTTTTTTAATTTTGTTACAAACACAAGAACATGTGTGACAAAGTGGCTTCGTCATATGAAATTTGCTTCATAAATAAACATTATTATTATTATTATTATTATTATGATTAAGACTATTATAGTTGTTATTATTATTATTATGGACTAAGGATGAGTGAGGATAGCAGCCAGAGTAAAGGTGCCAGTGGAGCTGATGCCGTGCCGTTGACCCTATGGTTCCAGTTTCCTGCACAGGAGGGGACGGAGAAGAGGCAGTTTTGGGAAAAGAGAAAGGTGAGTGAGAGACGGAGGCCGAGGGAAAGACTAGCTATGGGCCTACCACTGATGATGAGGGTTGGGAACATATAAGAGATCTGGAAGTTTATCACGGGTGGATAAAGAAAAATGACAATTTTTGGAACCTTGTCACAAATGAGACTAACCGTTATGCTCATCAGGTTTTATCCTCAAAACCACTTAAGTCACAGTCCAGGTTATATAAGGAGTATGATGTATATGTGTCTGAAATGAAAGCTTTGCTATTTTTTGCATCTGTTTATGGGGCTTGTGGAGAAGCTTGAGATTGAATATTATTGGGCATCATTCTGGCCAACATATACTCCACATTTTGCCAAGGGAATGTCTAGAAACTGATTTGAAAACATCCTGTCTTTCTTGCATTTTGCCAAAAAGGACGAGTATGTGAAAAAAGATCAGCCAGGGCAAGATGGACTTTTCAAAGTTTGTGAAATAATCAGAACAATAATCCCTTGCTTTTCAGCAGTTTTCAGCCCTCTCAAGGAGCTTTCCTTTGATGAGATGACAATACCATTCAAGGGAAGATCAACCCTAAAAGAGTATAATCCCAGAAAACCGGATAAATACGTATTTATTGAAAGCAGGCCAGGCTATGTTTTGCAGTGGTTATTACACACTGGACAGCGTATTGATGCAGCATTTGTGACATAAGTGTCACCCAGTCAGTAGACCATAAACTAGGAGAAAAGGCACAAGTGAATTAGCTGAATGTGACACTGGTTTATATGGGAGCACAAGGAAATGAATGCCAAAAAGCCTGATAAAAGATGCTTTATGGTTGAAACAAAGTGTTGTGCCAGTATTTATGAGGAAGGGCAAACGGTTGGCTTATGTGCATGACACTAAATGCATTACAATGTTATCAACTCATCTTGGGAATGACTGTATTCGTAAGAGAATCAGGACAAAAAAAAAAAAGACTGGTTCTTGCAAAATAAAGACTTGTGTGTGTTGTCAGTACAACAGCTTTATGGGGGAGTAGACAGATCTGATCAAAAGATGAAAACGTACCTATTTCCACATGGGCTAAAACAAATTTGTCTATGATTTGTTCTGAAGCAGAACAGACAACTGCTAATGTTCTTTTTTATATAAATTTCCTTAATTATTTAAAAGGCTGAGTTTACAGTAGTTTTAGAGTTTAAAAAGACTATAAAACAAATATTCTTTTTTTTTAATAATTAAGCCCTTAAAAATCAACATTTTTGGTCAGGTAGATCTTGTTGGCTGGTGGCTAAGTGCTTGAAAATGCTTAAGTTGTGATATTTTTAAGTTAAACAAAGTGCATTAAAAATGGTTGTTTAACTTAAAAAAAGTACTGTAAATAATTGTTAATTGCAAATATTGTTGCCAGAAAAATTGTAACAAAAAATTCTAATATTGTCCCACGACTATGTATCATACAAATGTCATTATGTGGATGATTTTAATGTTTTTCTGTGCTCAACCATAAACACATAAACATTCACATAAAATTGTATGATCTGTTCTTGGCTCTGTGTGTAAAACCTACCAATGTACCTACCAATGTACTTCCGACCCCTTTTGTTAATGGAAACCAACACTGCACCGTCCAAGTGGAAACGAATCTAAAAGCTAAATGTGTGGTGTTTGGATGTTCTCCCCATGCTTAGGTGGGTTTCCTTCAGGTACTCCGGTTTTCCCCACCAACATCAACAACATACTGACAGTGAATTTCCCCATGAGGATAATAATAATAATAATAATAATAATAATAATAATAATAATAATAATAATAATAATAATAATAATAATAATAAGAAGAAGAAGAAGAAGAAGAAGAAGAAGAAGAAGAAGGAGGAAGAGGAAGAGGAAGAGGAGGAGGAGGAGGAGGAGGAGAAGGAGAAGAAGAAGAAGAAGAAGAAGAAGAAGAAGAAGAAGAAGAAGAAGAAGAAGAAGAAGAAGAAGAAGATGAAGAAGAAGAAGAAGAAGAAGAAGAGTGATTCTCGCTCACTGGGAAATGGAACTTAACTTATTTATTCATTCACTACCACTTATTCCCAGTAGAGGTTGCGGGTGACTGGAGCCTATCCCAGCAGCTTTGGGCCTGTGGCGGGGTACACTTTGGACAGTGGTCAGTTCGTCGTAGGACTGACATCGTAACAAAGGAACCTAACTTAGTCATGTTAAATGTTGTTCCTCAGGCCAGGGGCCACAGCCTGTGTGGAGTCTGCATGTCCACCTTATGGGCGGTAGTAGCTCAGTGGGTAGAGCCCCGTCCTTCGACCGGCGGGTGGGCGGTTCGATCCCCGCTCGAAACATCCCAAAAAACATCATAACATCCGGCTCCCCCTCCACATACTGTCGTTGTGTCCTTTGGCAAGACACTTAACCTAATTGCCTCCAGTGAAGTTCTGTAACACTGGTAATAGTTTAATGTATGTAAAGTGCTTTGAGTGCCTACTACAGTAGGTGGAAAAGCACTATATAAAAATAAAGATTATTATTATTATTATGCTTCTCTACAGGGCAACATCATCCTCTCACTGTCCAGAGACATTCATGTAAATGTTTGTCTCACAGTGAATTTATGTGAAAATGAAAGGCTACTGATACAAAGGTGCAAAAAGGAACTGTCAAAATCCACTGTTTTCTCTTTTATTTTCATTTTCACATTGAGTTTATGAGAGCACTTGTTTTTGTGCATGTCTGTCGTTTATGACAAAGTCAACTGGATGCTGTAAAGTCACTGAGGCTTTAAGAGACAACCACTCGCACCTTGTCTCCATGGCAACAGCGCAGTGGCACGACAATGGCTGGGCCCCAGTGGGAGTGAGGGAGTAAGTCACGTTCCTCTGTTTGTTTTGTTAATGGGGCTCTCGGCAATAAAGAGACGGCATATGGCTGCGTTTATGGCTCTGATATGAAATATGAAGCCGTACGCACTCGAGGGCCGTGTTTACATTAAAGCAGTCTCTGACAGGTGTTCTTTCTCTGATAGGTGAACAGACAGCCACTGACTCAAAACATAAACTGCACAATGTCTGGGTCATTGTTTGTTCTGTATTAAAATATAAAGTGAATTATAATGAGGATTACAATAAATGACTAGATTACTTTCAATGGGATTACATACCAGTGCATTTCATTTAATGCTACACTATTGTCTTTAATAATCAATCTTTTTTTTCAAAGCTATAGTAGCTATTATATATAATTATAGTTATTATAATTGTGTTTTTGCCACACAATATCAAACTGTTATTCCACTTATAAAAAATGAGTGTTTTGGGACAAGGCCAGAATGCAGACGTACAAAAGAGTTTTCCATAATAATTTTTATGTATAAAAATGTATTGTATTTTTTGTGCAGCAAGGCTTCATAGATGGGAGATGCCTTGAAAAAAATGACTGAAAAGGCTGCCTTCGTAATAGGTACACCACTTACACTGCACACTGCCAAATGCTAACAGTAAATATCTATAAAAGTGAATATAATATATAACTTTAGTAAATATACTTTTATTTTTTGCAATCATTTTACATCATGTTACATTACAATACTTAATTATGGTGAAATTAATAGGAAACCTTTAAAAGGTAATTGATAATAATTACTGAATTATCAATCCTGCAAAAATGAAAATTTAACTTAATGTAAATATATTGTAAAAAAAGTTGTTATTATATTGTTCTTTTTCTTTAGGTTTAAAAAAAAAAAGAAAATGAAATGAAATGTGTAGCAGGGTGAAACAACATTGAACATCCTTTACAATGCTGTTATGTCACAAGAACAGCCAGTCACAACTCTTTTTTACAATTCAATCTGAGGCAAGGGTTAGAAAGAGCATGTGAACTGCTATGGTAGCCCTGCTGTGACAAGGAAATAGATTTTATAAATAATCAATAATTCAAAAATACAGCAAGAATGTGTGCTCATAAAGAAACTCCAGCGTGCTTCTCCTCCAGCAGTGCTCAGTCTGTGCACATGTTGCCACCTTGAAATAAACACAGTCTTTCTCAAGTCTTTTTTGCAACATTTATTATTGGTCCCGGGTGCACAAACAGTTATATAGTTTTTCAGTAACACTCACAATTCCCAGTTTACACAAACGCCACACTGCATCTCTTACTTCCTTCTCCTCTCTTTTTTGACAGGCTGGCGTACCCCACTTAATATTTACACTTAATACAGCTTAATACTGGAGTCACATGACCCAATACTTCCGGGTTACGCATACACAATAAAATGGTTGAATAAAAACAGTAAATAATATAACATTTGCAAAAGAATATAAATAAGTCATTAATTTACATTGAACCCAAACTATAATATAACATAACTAGTGCTATAAAATCACACTGGCAACATTTAGACAGACTAATGCGTGTTCTTTTGACACACTTCTGAAGATATAACCTAAGTGTTCCCTTTTGTTCAATGGCATGCTACAATTTACAAAGCACCTATGATTTGGAAATAAAATCATATTCAATTTATATTTCAAATCTGATTAATTCCCATAACCAGATACAATAACGCTCTAATTGTTACCATTTGTTAATGCCACAAAGAGGTCTTGAACCAAAACTTGATTTATGTTTGTAATCAGAAACATTTAGAGAGTCATTTGTTTAGACCAGAGCTGTAAAAGAATTTTCAGTCCATAATTGCACAAATGCACAGTCTGTAATGACTGTGGACCCATGGGAATTCACTGTCTTGTGTATGGGGCAATAAAGAAACAATCAATGCCCCCAACATTCCCAGTGAATTTGGATTGTTTCTTATTAAAATGGACTGAAGCTAATAGAGAGCAACAGGGTGGTGTACTGTGGTGTGTAGAAGCCAAAATGGAGACCAATATCTTGAAAGTAACGCGGCAATAAGAGCGCCTCCCCACAGGGGCGCTTGTGCAAATGTGTGCTGGGATTTATTCTCGAGAATGTAATCAAGTGGAGCTAATAATGTCCAGAAAGGGAGCCTTTTCCCTGGTGTTGCATCACGGCACCCTTGCCCTTACATGACACATAAAACACATAACCTTTCTTTTTAGTTGAACATAGATGTGACAGTGTTCACTTTCAACCCTACATCCAGATGCCTTCATTAAAACCTTTTCTTAGCTAACATTGCTAAATGCAGATGCTAAAGTCTATCTGGACACTTTATAGCTCCTGCAATAGTTTTGTTTTACTTCTGTTGTAATTATTTAGCTGTTGAAGCCAGGATTTCTCTGCTTAAATATTAATAGGGTATTTCATAGCTAATATCTTATCATCATTTAAACTTTGTATACAGGTCACTCTCAACTTATTGTCCTTCATTTATTCTGCAAAGGTCATTTTTAAGCTTTTTTTGACAGACACGGGGCAGAGAGTGTAAAGACAACATAGAGCAAAAAGACCCAAGCGGGGAATGTGTTACCATTTGACCCATCAAGGCCCTTCATTCATAAAAGAAATCACATCAAGTGAAGTAATACTTAGTATTATCTATAAATAATAAGGAAGAGTCATTGTTAGAGAGTCATCTGAAAACCTGAAAATGTCTGAGGTGGCACACAATTTAGAAACCTAAACCTAGAACCTTAATAAAACAAAAAAAATGCAAACACCTGCTCTAGTCAAACAAGACAACCTTGAATTAAACTTTACATTAGACTTATTATCCACCACCACCATAAACATCTGTGATAATAACTTTACATATCCTGGCAGAATTTGCGATTGTTTGGCCATTTTTCAAATAATATAAATGATAACTCATAAAACTTTTTTTCACTCGTAGTTAGTGGTTTGTTGAAGCCATTTTTTGTAAATCAATATTTGTTACTAAATCATACTGACAACAGAAAGTACCCAAATGACCATGATCATAAGATCACATACCCTGATGATTTTGCCCTGATAACATGCACAGGTGACACAAACCTGTTTGAATGGCTACTAACGGTACCCATCCTCACCTGTGATCTGTTTGTTTGTAATCAGTGTGTGAAAAATGAAAAAAGCGAAAAATGAAAATGTCAGGAAGACCAACAAAAATTGTTTGGGATGCCAGGAAAAATCCACAAATAATTGAATTACAGAAAGACTCTCTAAAAAAAGTGTGGCTGTTTCAAGATGAACAAAAAGGAGGCACTTGAAGAAAAATGGCAAATACCCAAACAGTACAAGAGACAAATTTATTTTGAAGTGATGAGAACAAAATTTTACTTTTTGGCCACAACAATAAACGTTACAATTGGAGATGAAAGGTACATCATTTCTACTGTGAAACATGGAGGTGGATCTGATGTTTTGGGGATGTGTGAGCTACAAAGGCACAGGACACTTATTCAAAATTGAAGGCAAGATAAATGCAGCATGATATCGGAAAATACTGGAAGAAAATTTGCACTCATCAGCCCAGAAGCTGCACCACAATGTCATTGGCTACAGCAGCATAAAGTGAAGGTTCTGGACTGATCTCAGTCTCCTGACCTCAATATTATTGAGCCTCTCTGAGGAGATCTCAAACGTGCTGTTCATGCAAGACAGCCCAAGAAAAACTGTTCAAATTGGTTCAAACTGTAACATGTAGAAACACAGTATTATCTTTTCTTCCATCAGCTGTGATTGAGAGCTACTGAACTGAATATTATATACCAAAGTAGATGATTCAAATGAAACTGAGTCAATGAACAACGTTCTAACATTCTAAGATAAAGCACTTAAACAACTATATAAGTATAACTAAGAAACTACGTTTCTGCAGTTATTATACATTAGACAGAGGGTTGCACACTGAAGCGATCCAAGAAAACTGTTCACAATGTGCAACACAATGCACAACACACAACACACACATCTGTAGGAATTTAAACCACTAGCACAACCAACAGGCAACAGAGGTTCTTGTGAAAAAACTGCAAAAGCAGCTTAGGTACTTGGACATGCACAACTCAAAATCTGAAAGCTTCTTTGCATAAATCTTAATATTAATTAAAGTGCATTTTTTTCCCGGAAGAAAACAGTGAATTGACTATATCTAAATGCACAGGATTCTGTAAATAAGAAAGTAATTATGTAAGTGTAGTTGAGTGGCACATATGCAACATCCAAAAACAGGTTTTATTTACATCCATACCATAGCATTTAATTTGTTCTCTATGGAAACATCAATCTATATACCTCTCATTACCACCCACTGTCACCTCAACAGCAGGTTACACTGTTGTTTGAATACACATCTGTCGTTCGAGATGTGAGCTGCTAGTGGCCTCAACCATCATTTCACTGCCACCACACCCGAAGAAGAAGCAGTACAAGACAGATGGTGGCAGCAAAAGAGACATTTCGAGATATCTATGAGCCAAGTCTGGGTTAGCATCACTTGATGAGCTGATGGCAGAAGAGAGATGTAGGAGAATGGGCACTAATGAGATAGAGATGAAGCGGATAGGGATAAAGGCGACTAATTGTCAAGAAATATGGGCTAAGGGGTGGAAAGTCTCTCTCTGTGTGGAGCCTGCACCACATAGATGACATGATTTCCCAAAAGATGCCATTTTTTAATACTTGCAATCAGATATGTACTGTATATATTTGACCATCAACCCATTTAGCAACTATGCAGTTTCGGAGAAATTAGCTTTTCCTAAATTATTGGCAAAAAGTGTGTGACGATGAGTAAAGGATTTGGCTTATGCAGTTTTAAGAACCTCTTTTAAGCATACAAAAATAATCATTTTGAATGGCATTCGGATACTTATTGAAATTACAAATAGCTAAGAATAAGTGCACATCATCAAAATATCTACAACTAAAGGTTTTATTTTATATATTTTTTTTATCTCTGTGAAGTTTAATTTGTATGAAAAAAATGACAAAAATGACCATTTACATTTTTGTGACATACAATGTCTTTTGACCTTATAAGGTAGCTGATTGGTAAATATAAGGGAAAAGTAGGTGACCAGGTGATGATTAACAAATTGTCAACTATGCGTCCAATAGAATCAGCCAATAACAACAAATCTAGAGTCATATCCAGTTCAGCACCAGCCTGTGTTTGAAAACATGGCACACAGCCTGTTTAAATTTTGTACGTTAGCGTCATGTTAGCTTGGTCAAGCTAATTAAGCGTTTTTCCCTCTCCCGCTTTTAGTGAAACCACCCTGTCTATTCTTTATTTTATTTATTTATTTATTTATTTCTGAGAAAGATTTACTGTTGGCAGCCACCAACTTTTGAAATATGTGATAAATGTGTAAATGGACAACCGGACCAAAGCCCTATATAAATGGAAAATTCCACATTTCATTAATGATTGCTCATCAAATAATCCCTTACACACAAAACATTATGTTCCTCAAAACACATCCAATTTAAAGAGTATAGTCTTCTGTTGTTATAGAGGGTTATGTGATTAAGACATGAATGACAGTGCATTGCATACATTTAGTGAATGTTATGCTTTATGAAAATGGCCATGAGATTAGGTTTCTGCCATATTCATCTTAGATAAATGAGGTGGGGTTATGTAATGTTAGTTTAATGCCAACCCTCTTAGAATAGAACATGGATGCGTACAACAGCATATAAACGGTTCAGTTGTTTTACAGTGGTTAGTAATGCTCAGGTAAATGTGGCTGACTCTAAATATATTCTCCAAAGTGTAGATCGGTGTATTTCTAACAGCGACAGGTGACAGACATTGACTCATCCACTAAAGGACAAATGTGGTGCTTTTCTTGGGCTCTCTATTCCATTTACACTGCAGTATGAGCCACCTCTCTCCAAGACACTCGCAACGGGGCTCTGGCTTGACATGGCTCTATCTCTGGAGCAGGTCAGCCCAGTGGGACAGACACAGCAGAGGTGTGGAGATGGAGTAGATAACACTTATCATCACCACTTAGTTCATGAGCCACTGTATTATTTTTGTTATCTTTCACCTTGACCTGCTGAAGCCATTTCTTAAAAGGCCAAATTTTAAATACAGATCTGGCTCTAAACAGTGGAATTTAAAATTTAAACAACCTCCATCATAAGTGGTATACAAAGACGATAACTCCACTAATTATTTTATTCACAGACAGTTGCCCTTTGGTGAGCAGAGCTAACAATGAATCTATAATCTTTATAAACAACATAAAACCAGTCTTTTACCTAATGTATTTATTTAACTCTGTGGCAGAAAACCACAGCAGTAACAACCATACATAAACCAGCCCACCACTTCATCTACTGGTACAAACTGATATGATAGGATTGACCACCAAAATGACATCTGAGTTTGTCACATTTTTCAAATACAGTATATGTTTAGACTATATAAATATCATGACATGTTTTCAGCCCCGTGTCCCTGGTGTACATTGATCCATGTACACCTTTTGTGTGCAAGAATCAGACAGACTCTTTTAACAATAGATAACCTCCAGACCAAATTAGATGTTCTACAGAAACATCTAGCGTTGTGAGTTCCAGGGTAAGTCCTAAAGAAGATCTCAAAATTCATACAGAAACCACCAATCCTAGGTGTAACAATACATTATACAAGCCACTTGGGACAGACGGGTAAAGAGCATATTTCTCACCCAAACTGAAAACGAGGTTCTTGAAAAAGGGCTTAATTTCTCAGTTGCTTCGAGGCACATCCTTCTGTAGATTTCATTACAGAAACAGAATCCGCCATAAGAAATAATAAATTGTCTGGAAATTAAGCTGAAGTGCCAAACCAATATCAGTGCCAGTTCCAATATCATCTCGGAGCAAAGGAGAGCTTTGTCAGCACTGGAGATGGACCACAGCATCACCATTCTGCAGAAGACAAATAAGATGCACTGTGATCCTGAACACAGATGACTACGAGTCCAGTATTAACAGTTTACTCAGTGACACCACCACCTACGAGACACTGAGAAGAGATCCAACATGTGGTTACAAGAAGAAGATCATAGTTTGTCTCCTGAGGCTGGAGAAGGACCAAGTCAATGATCGACCTCTGTACTACAGGCTGTATCCTGGGAACACCACTCCATGTATCTACGACTTACCCAAAATTTATAAGTAAGGAACTCCACTACAACCCATAGTAAGCAGAACAGATTCAGCCAATACAGCAAAACACCTGACCATTTTGACTCTATTGGTTGGCCACTCACAACACCATATCATCAACTCACAGGACTTTACAAAATCAAACATCTACAACTAGACACAGATGAGACAATTGTCTCCTTTGATGTAACCTCATTCTTTACCTGCATACCCACCAATGAAGCACTCGTGGTTGAGAGGAAGAGAAGGACACATCTTTACAGGACAGGACAAACCTCACCTCGGACCATATTTGCAGTTTACTGGAGATATGTTTGAACATTACTTATTTCCAGTTCAGAGGTAACTTCTACAGACAAAAACATGGCTGTGCCATGAGATCACCTGTCTCCCCGATTGTGGCGAACAGAGCGCTGGTCTCTTTCTCAGGTGCAGTGCCCAGTCACTGGTTCAGATATGTTGATGACACATGGGTCAAAATCAGAACCCAGGAAGTAGAAGTCTTCACAGAACACATCAACGCAGTGGACAAGAACATCAAGTTCACCCGTGAAGATGGCATAGACAACTGCCTGGCTTTCTTAGACTGTGCAGTGGTTATCTGTGAGGACAGGACTCTCCAAGTAGAAGTTTACAGGAAGCCTACACACACAGATCAATATTTGCTGTTTGATTCCCACTGCAGCACAAGCTGGAGTCATCAGGACTCTTCAGCACAGAGCACAAGAGGTGCCCACAACCTCAGAAGGTAAACAGAAAAAATAACCACACATCTGTAAAGCCCTGAGAGACTGTGGATACCCCAAATGGACTTTAAACAAAACCAAGAGGACACAGACACCAAACAGACAGGAACCAGGGACAAAAGGGAAGGGTGTAGTTATCCCTTATGTGTCTGGTTTATCTGAAAAACGGAAAAAAGGATTTTCTACAAACACAACATTCCAGTCCACTTTAAACCAGGAAACATGCTGCGTCAAAAACTGGTCCAACCTAAAGACAAGATTACCCTCACAAACAGAGTAATGTACTTTATGCAGTGACAGTTATGTCGGTGAAACAAAACAACAGCTTCACAAGAGGATGTATCAGCACAAGAAGAGCCAATCCTGGACCTGAGTCTGCAGTCCACCTCCACCTCAAAGACAAAGGACATTCCTTTGAGGACAGCAATGTCCTAGTCTTGGCCAGAGAGGCCAGATGGTTTAAGAGAGGGGTGAAGGAAGCCATTTTTGTGAAAAATGAAAAACCCTCTTTGAACAGAGGAAGTGGCCTTAGATTAGTATTTACAACAGTGTTCTGAAACCTAACACAAAAGAGCTTCACCCTAGAACAACAAACACAGCACCAGAATGGAGCAGTGTCACTAACGACTCTCCTGAGCCTTAACGACTCTCACATCAGGAGCCACACTGTCCTTTCAGAGCTAACAACTATGAGACCAGAACCGCCTGGTCCAATAAGTTTAAGTTTCACTGTAAACTCCTCCCTCTAAAGCTCACACAAGGTTCACAGGAGAATAAAATGTTTCAGAGTTTTTCTCTCCTTTGCAGATCTCTTAAGTGAATTTAATCTCCCACCCTCTCATCTCTTTAGGTATTTCCAGGTGAGAAGTGCTATGTTTTCTACTTTCCCTCACCTTCCACCTGAGCAACCTTGCAATGATCTTATTATCTGTATTATACAGTTTAAACTTTAAATTGTATAAACTTATTATTTAAGACTTATAAAGTCTTATTTAGATGTCACTTCTCTAAAAGCAGGCTCTCACAAATATTTCAAAGCACAGTAGATATTTGTGACCGATGTACTGGTTCACCATGTGATCTTACGCACGTTTTTTTTCCGCCCAGCCCTTGTAAACATCTGGCAGATGTATTTTGATACCATGTTTAGGGTACTCTCAAACACTGTTAGTTTTTCTCCACATGTGGCTATTTTCAGCCTCCTTGAGGATTACACCACTGTTCAATTAGGTTCTGGCCTTTACCTCACTGATAGCAAGACGTCACCCCCCCCCCTAATTGGAAAGCGACAAATTCCGCTTCAAGCAGGTTATGTCTCTTCCAAAACTGGGAAAAAATTAGACACTCCATTATCCAGACCAATTTAACAAAAAAATGGCAAGCATTTCTGACTCTGTTTGAGACCTTTTAGTACTTAAATACACCCCCCTTCTTTTTTTATTTTTATTTTCTCTCCACTCTTATTTATTTGTTAGTACATGTCTATTAATTGTATTGTTATTTTGTAAAATAGGTAAAAACATAATCTCATGTTACACCTGTGTACATCTAGATTTGTTATGTTGTTTTCGGTTTTGTTCATTTGTTAGCACTTCACGGGCCACCATACTTTACTGAGTTTTTTACATTACATTACAGTTTTTTTACATACAGACATAATATTACCCAACCTGCCTCCATCTATCATGTTTAACGGCAAAGTGCATAAAATTGGTTGCACATTTTTTAAGCCAAATCCCTATCTTACATACTTTTGTGAGCTAACATAAGTGGAGCCATGCACTGTAAAGGACATGAAGACCAATGGTTAACATTACTTTAGGAGCATTAACAGGCAATTCCTGTTACCAACCCTGCTGTGTGGACATTTAGTTTGGTGAGTAACTGTTAATAAAAGACAGGCGATAATGACCAGGCGCATTATAGCTCACTCCAACATTGCTGACTTATTGTAAACTGGTGAAAGATATAAAAACATGTTGATACAAGCCCATGCAGCAGCCAGAGGGGTAATGTTTTGCCCAATAAAAGCAGCTCAAATTGTTTGCTTAATTTACTCCAATAAGAGATGGGATAATTACAGTGTTACAGAACATCGAATTAGCAGCAGGAAAACATTAGGCCTCGAACTGCAGTAATGGCTCTGCAAAGCTCCGTACGCCTACTGCATTAACGAGGCCAGAAAAAGACACAGTGGAGTGGGTAATGCACACCGGTGTCCCCTAAATAAGCACTTTCAGATAAGTAACAATAACAGTTGAGAGAAGACAGTTCCACTAATAAGAGCAATGAGGCTAAAAGGAAGCTAATTAAAGGCTCAATTTGTTAGCTGTTGGTGTAAAGCCATTTATAAACGTACATATGACCAGTGACCCTGGACTCTTTAAACCTGGATAACAAGGAGTGTTGACGGAAAGCTTGACAAGCTCAATTGGCCAAATCAATATCTCAAGAACTTACAAGCACATCAGAGAATGAGTCTGTTGTCAGTCCCTGACGACAGGTGTCTACTGCATTTTGTCAAAAAGCACCAAAAGAGTCGTATTTGACCCTTTATTTCTCGGAATTCAACAGGTTGTGGTGCACAAACTGAAAATGAAACTAACCACGTTTCCTATAACCTACATCAGAAGAGGCAATGTATGGGGAAAGAAAATAATCTTTTTGAAGCAGAGTTTTGAAAGACATTGCCCTTAACTACAACACAAAAGTGAATTAACAGAGGCATAGATACTGCTACAATAAAATGTAGAAGAAAGAGCTCTGTAAACTTCAAATTTAGAATGCTGCATTTAGGACTCTTAATCTTTCATGTCCCATGTTTTCCTTATGTTGGTATGTAGACAGTAAATGCAATGTTCTTACTTCATTAAACAAGAGCTATAAGACACAGGATTCAGAAACTGGAAACTGGAAACAGTTGTTGCTAACAAACTCTATGTTTGATTTTATTCCAAAAAGAGCACTTCCTTCCTCAGTTCTCATTTCTTTATTAGTTGAGGATGGTTCCTGTAAAAGCATGCTGCTCCTGCAAAAATGTACTTTAAGTCGTGTACTAGCCTGGCTAAAACTGAATTATTAAGGAATGTTACCTTAGCTGTGAGAAGTTCTAATCACTAAATCTAATAAAGACATTTGACTGCATTTCTAAAGTTTGAATAATAGTCAGACCAGCTTTGTGTGCTTTATATAAAGCAAACAGCAACTTGCAACTGTCATACTCCAACCCTCTGCCTCTTAAAACGACACATCTGGCTAAGGAGGTCAGTAAATGACCACAAAAGCCATTTTGTATACATTGGTATGGTAAAGCTTGGATTGAGAATACCTAAGAGAAAAGGCAGACTGCTTTAGAGATACGTATGTAACCTCTACAAACCAACTAACAACTCATTTGCACCAGCCTACGCAAATTGAATATACCAGTTAAACTTTTCTTTTTGCCTTCTGTCTCAGTCAGCACTCACACCCACAAGCACCAAGAGGACCTTTCCTGCTTTCCATTTGTTAAAATAGAAAAACAAGGAGTGCCTGGGTGGCTTGCCTGGTAGAGCGCATATACTCTGGAGACCTGGGTTTAATTCCAGCTTGGGTCATTTGCTAAATGTTGTTCCTTCTCTCTTAGCCTGTTTTCTGTATGTGTACTGCAAAAAAATATATCCTAAAATGAATTAAACGGGACATTTTTTTTTTCTCCACAAAATACATTACACCAAACTGAAGTTTAGAGCTGACCATAAACTATTTAAATAAAAACAATTTATCCCTCTTTTTTTTCTTGTACGGTTTCTTTGTAAAAAGATATATCCAGAGCTGAATATACACTTTCTCTGTTTTATCTGCAGCTATTACATCCAAGTGGTATGGACTGATGGGAGAGTCAACAACTCAACACCTTGCAAATTGTGAGCATGTGATTGGCTAAAGCTTCTGTTCAGGATAAAAATTCTCATCTATTAAAATCCTGCAAAATAAAGCCTAGATGACGATGATGGTCTTGGTTTTCCACAGATAATTTCAAACACAATATGCTGTTAGGTGACTAAACTTTTCTTTTTTTCACAAGCAATAAAAAAGTTATTGCATGTCAACACTGAAGCTGGGGTACCGCTACGCTTCACTTATGGATATCTTACTGTTTATAGCCTACTGTACAGCTCCTATAGGTGCAGTACTCTGTGTTCCAATATGCACAATCAACTATGCACAGTAAGACATCTAGGAAATGAGGTCAGTCACCAGGACGTCTACTTCATTGTAAAAGTATTTGGCAAAGGCAGGCAGGGATAAGGGAATAAGGATCTGATGTAAAGAGTGTACAGAGGGTTATGTATGTGGAGTGGTGCTGAATGGAGGAACATTTTGATTTGAGCAGCTCTTATCTGGCTGATTTTTCCCCCCTCTGAGTCGGTCGGTGAAAACGCTTGATGGGGCAGAGGGCGAACAAACAGGGAGCGCTCCACTGAGGCGCAACAGAGAGAAGCTAGAGATTCCTCCTGGTCGTAATCATGAAGCAGAAACAAGCTTCTCTCACAATAAAACAGCAAATACAGGAGCACCCCAAACGTCAGATTAGGTGGAGGTACTAAGTAGGCTTTCCCTCAGTATCTACTAGTTTGATAAATATGTGTTTATAAGCACATTTTAAGGTTTATTAATCTGCTTAGGGGATTTCATCCTCAGAATGTACTCAAACATCATTCTGCTGGACAAACATATAGAGAGCAATGGGTGGACATTCAGTGCTCTTTTTGCAACATTAAAATATGATCTTTAAACCACAAATGATGCAATAAATAAGGCAAAATTTAAACTGACAAAATAGAGTGACATTCTGTAAAAGGGGTGGGTGGGTTGGTTGGTTGGTTGGTTGAGGAAGCCACTTGTTTTTAAACCAAGATTGACAGAAATATAGAAACTTTATGAGGTTGTGTGTAACTGCAGGACTTGTCTTGTATTGTTGCTTCATGACAGGGCAGTGCCAATGATTTTTCAGTGCTTAACAAAGCTGTATGAGCGATATACACCTAAAAACTAGATTGTCACGTCAAAGTTATTACATCATATCAGTCATGCAAAGAGGGCATTACAAATTGTACATAGAACCTAGTGACCAGTAAAAATATATATTATATATATATATATATATATATATATATATATATATATATATATATATATATATATATATATATATATATATATATATATATATATATAAATATAAATATATAACAGTTCACACAAAGTTCAAACACAAAAAACATTTGTTGAAAAAATGCCATTAGAGGATTGCTGATTTGGTAAATGTCAATTATAAATATTGGGATGTCATAAGCTCCATTTCTTTCTCAAAGGAATGTCCACAGATTATTATGCAGTTAGAATCCAGATAACTCTTATAATGGTGACTGAGAAGAACGACCAGGTCATATCTGTATGTTGGAAGTTTTCTAAGAAATTTTGTGGATTCAGATTCAGTCCAGAATTGGTGACACAGATATAGTTGCATGAGTTTGACTGCTAACAGGTGGAACAGTCATTAGTCAGCTTTAAAAGAGCCACAAATATTCAGCTAACAGCACTGACACTGGAGAATGCTATTCAAATGCTGTGCCGTTCTGAAAACACTAGAATTCACAACAAGGCTGCATCAATAACAAGCAATCAGCCATGTAAGATCCAAAACCCTTACACAAGGCGATGCTGGTGACATGCAGACCGGAGGCTGGACAGTCAACATCATAAATGACATTCATTGTGAGCAGCAGACAGCAGCCATGAGGCTCCAAAGGTCAGCCTTATTTACAGTCAGCCTCATAAACCTTGAAATACAGAGCAGGGCGTGCCTCGTCCCACTTCTTGCCACTAAACAGTTAGAATAATGTAAGTAACAGTTTCAAAATCTGCAGATTGGGGAGGGTAAAGAAATTGTCACTTTATTTGCGGGGCAAGTAGGGACAAGTCATAAAAAAAAAACATGAATGTTGCTGCTATCCCCTATAGCCTATAATAAATATTTGAGAAGACATTTTTTATTAGGTTCTTTGATAAGGTTGCAATACGTTGGCCTACGTAGCAATGTAACTTGCGTAATGTCCCCTTACCTTTGGCCTCATGCCAGAAAAGCGGCAAGCAGCTCCCACTGCCAGCCACAAAACAAAAACAAACAGGGAAGTGTTAAAAGTGAAGGTAGAAGACGAGGTGCGAGAGAAATTAAGATCGGAAATTTACATCATTAAAAGAAAAAGGTCAAACTGCTAAAGCACTTTTAGGTTGAAATAAAGCCTTTTTTTATTTACATTACAATGCGTAGTATGTCTATTTAATGGTCGCAGGGCGGGGCTTGGTGTAAAAATAGATACAGTGGTGCGAGTGGGCTTGGCCAAATTATTTTGTAAATGCGGAACCCAAAGGTTGGAAAAAACCCTGACTTACGCATTACTATAACTAAAGCATCTGGTTTTTCCCTCATTAAACCCATATATAGGGTTATTCCAACCGGACTCTCCCCTGACATGTTTTGCGTTCATACATGCCAAGTGTTTTTACTGGGCAGTGGGATGGGAGGAGCAGGGGATGACACATAATTAGCTTGACTGAGCTAACACAACGCTAACAGACAAATGAGCCAACTCTTTCGCAGAGACAGTGATTAGTGTGCTAATATTGAAACAGTTATTCAAACATGTGCAACAAAACCAAACAGTAGAAGAATAAACAGCTGCAGAGAGAATGAGGCTTCTACTCCAGACCCACGACATTCACGTCAACACATCAACTCTGTATTCTGACAGAATTCTCACATTACAGTGCCCCGAGCAGGTCACTAGGCTCTGAAAGATCAGCTATGGGTGTGTAAATATGGGAGGATTTTGTTTACACATTCAGGTCACAAGGGTTGGAATGGGTCTTTTTCCGGATCTCAGTGAAAGATCGGCCGTCATATAACCGAAAGGTTGACAGTTTGATTCCCGCTCTCCCCACAGTTCATACTGTTGTTATGTCCTTGCGCAAGACACTTAACCCACCTTGCCTCCAGTGACACAGACACTGGTGTTTGAATGTGTGTGAGTGTTGCTCTGGTGTATGAATGTGTGTAAGTGTTGCTCTGATTTTTGAATGTGTGTGAGTGTTGCTCTGATCTTTGAATGTGTGAGTGTCGTTCTGATGTTTGAATGTGTGTGAGTGTTGTTCAGGTGTATGAATGTGTGTGAGTGTTGTTCTGGTGTATGAATGTGTGTGAGTGTTGTTCTGGTGTATGAATGTGTGTGAGTGTCGTTCTGATGTTTGAATGTGTGTGAGTGTTGTTCAGGTGTATGAATGTGTGTGAGTGTTGTTCAGGTGTATGAATGTGTGAGAGTGTCATTCTGGTGTATGAATGTGTGTGAGTGTTGTTCTGATGTTTGAATGTGTGTGAGTGTTGTTCAGGTGTATGAATGTGTGTGAGTGTCGTTCTGGTGTATGAATGTGTGTGAGTGTTGTTCTGATGTTTGAATGTGTGTGAGTGTTGTTCAGGTGTATGAATGTGTGTGAGTGTTGTTCTGGTGTATGAATGTGTGTGAGTGTTGTTCTGGTGTATGAATGTGTGTGAGTGTCGTTCTGATGTTTGAATGTGTGTGAGTGTTGTTTAGGTGTATGAATGTGTGTGAGTGTTGTTCAGGTGTATGAATGTGTGAGAGTGTCATTCTGGTGTATGAATGTGTGTGAGTGTTGTTCTGGTGTTTGAATGTGTGTGAGTGTTGCTCTGATGTTTGAATGTGTGTGAGTGTTGTTCAGGTGTATGAATGTGTGTGAGTGTTGTTCTGATGTATGAATGTGTGTGAGTGTTGCACTGGTGTATGAATGTGTGAAAGTGTTGTTCTGGTGTATGAATGTGTGTAAGTGTCGTTCTGGTGTATGAATGTGTGTGAGTGTTGCTTTGATGTTTGAATGTGTGTGAGTGTCGTTCTGATGTTTGAATGTGTGTGAGTGTCGTTCTGGTGTATGAATGTGTGTGAGTGTTGTTCTGGTGTATGAATGTGTGTGAGTGTTGTTCTGATGTTTGAATGTGTGTGAGTGTCATTCTGATGTTTGAATGTGTGTGAGTGTCGTTCAGGTGTTTGAATGTGTGTGAGTGTCGTTCTGGTGTTTGAATGTGTGTGAGTGTCGTTCTGGTGTATGAATGTGTGTGAGTGTCGTTCTGGTGTATGAATGTGTGTGAGTGTTGTTCTGGTGGATGAATGTGTGTGAGTGTTGTTCTGGTGTATGAATGTGTGTGAGTGTTGATCTGGTTTATGAATGTGTGAGTGTCGTTCTGGTGTATGAATGTGTGTGAGTGTTGTTCTGGTGTATGAATGTGTGAGTGTCGTTCTGGTGTATGAATGTGTGTGAGTGTTGTTCTGGTGTATGAATGTGTGAGTGTTGTTCTGGTGTATGAATGTGTGAGTGTTGTTCTGGTGTATGAATGTGTGAGTGTCGTTCTGGTGTATGAATGTGTGTGAGTGTTGATCTGGTGTATGAATGTGTGAGTGTCGTTCTGGTGTATGAATGTGTGTGAGTGTCGTTCTGGTGTATGAATGTGTGTGAGTGTCGTTCTGGTGTATGAATGTGTGTGAGTGTCGTTCTGGTGTATGAATGTGTGTGAGTGTCGTTCTGGTGTATGAATGTGTGTGAGTGTTATTCTGGTGTATGAATGTGTGTGAGTGTTGTTCTGGTGTATGAATGTGTGTGAGTGTTGTTCTGGTGTATGAATGTGTGTGAGTGTTGATCTGGTTTATGAATGTGTGAGTGTCGTTCTGGTGTATGAATGTGTGTGAGTGTTGTTCTGGTGTATGAATGTGTGAGTGTCGTTCTGGTGTATGAATGTGTGTGAGTGTTGTTCTGGTGTATGAATGTGTGTGAGTGTTGATCTGGTTTATGAATGTGTGAGTGTCGTTCTGGTGTATGAATGTGTGTGAGTGTTGTTCTGGTGTATGAATGTGTAAGTGTCGTTCTGATGTTTGAATGTGTGTGAGTGTCGTTCAGGTGTTTGAAAGTGTGTGAGTGTTGTTCTGGTGTATGAATGTGTGTGAGTGTCGTTCTGGTGTATGAATGTTTGAGAGTGTTGTTCTGGTGTATGAATGTGTGTGAGTGTCGTTCTGATGTTTGAATGTGTGTGAGTGTCGTTCTGGTGTATGAATGTGTGTGAGTGTCGTTCTGGTGTATGAATGTGTGTGAGTGTTGTTCTGGTGTATGAATGTGTGAGCGTGTGTCGTTCAGGTGTATGAATGTGTGTGAGTGTTGTTCTGGTGTATGAATGTGTGAGTGTCGTTCTGGTGTATGAATGTGTGTGAGTGTTGTTCTGGTGTATGAATGTGTGTGAGTGTTGTTCTGGTGTATGAATGTGTGAGTGTCGTTCTGGTGTATGAATGTGTGTGAGTGTTGATCTGGTGTATGAATGTGTGAGTGTCGTTCTGGTGTATGAATGTGTATGAGTGTCGTTCTGGTGTATGAATGTGTGTGAGTGTCGTTCTGGTGTATGAATGTGTGTGAGTGTCGTTCTGGTGTATGAATGTGTGTGAGTGTCGTTCTGGTGTATGAATGTGTGTGAGTGTTATTCTGGTGTATGAATGTGTGTGAGTGTTGTTCTGGTGTATGAATGTGTGTGAGTGTTGTTCTGGTGTATGAATGTGTGAGTGTCGTTCTGGTGTATGAATGTGTGTGAGTGTTGATCTGGTTTATGAATGTGTGAGTGTTGATCTGGTTTATGAATGTGTGAGTGTCGTTCTGGTGTATGAATGTGTGTGAGTGTTGTTCTGGTGTATGAATGTGTAAGTGTCATTCTGGTGTATGAATGTGTGTGAGTGTTGTTCTGGTGTATGAATGTGTGTGAGTGTTGTTCTGGTGTATGAATGTGTATGAGTGTTGTTCTGGTGTATGAATGTGTGTGAGTGTCGTTCTGATGTTTGAATGTGTGTGAGTGTCGTTCAGGTGTTTGAAAGTGTGTGAGTGTTGTTCTGGTGTATGAATGTGTGTGAGTGTTGTTCTGGTGTATGAATGTGTGTGAGTGTTGTTCTGGTGTATGAATGTGTGTGAGTGTTGTTCTGGTGTATGAATGTGTGTGAGTGTTGTTCTGGTGTATGAATGTGTGTGAGTGTCGTTCTGGTGTATGAATGTGTGTGAGTGTCGTTCTGGTGTATGAATGTGTGTGAGTGTTGTTCAGGTGTATGAATGTGTGTGAGTGTTGTTCTGGTGTATGAATGTGTGTGAGTGTTGCACTGGTGTATGAATGTGTGTGAGTGTCGTTCTGGTGTATGAATGTGTGTGAGTGTTGTTCTGGTGTATGAATGTGTGTGAGTGTTGTTTTGGTGTATGAATGTGTGTGAGTGTTGTTCTGGTGTATGAATGTGTGTGAGTGTTGTTCTGGTGTATGAATGTGTGTGAGTGTCGTTCTGATGTTTGAATGTGTGTGAGTGTCGTTCAGGTGTTTGAATGTGTGTGAGTGTTGTTCTGGTGTATGAATGTGTGTGAGTGTTGTTCTGGTGTATGAATGTGTGTGAGTGTTGTTCTGGTGTATGAATGTGTGTGAGTGTCGTTCTGGTGTATGAATGTGTGTGAGGGTTGTTCTGATGTTTGAATGTGTGTGAGTGTCGTTCAGGTGTTTGAATGTGTGTGAGTGTCGTTCTGGTGTAGGAATGTGTGTGAGTGTTGTTCTGGTGTATGAATGTGTGTGAGTGTCGTTCTGGTGTATGAATGTGTGTGAGTGTTGTTCTGATGTTTGAATGTGTGTGAGTGTCGTTCAGGTGTTTGAATGTGTGTGAGTGTCGTTCTGGTGTATGAATGTGTGTGAGTGTCGTTCAGGTGTTTGAATGTGTGTGAGTGTTGTTCTGGTGTATGAATGTGTGTGAGTGTCGTTCTGGTGTAGGAATGTGTGTGAGTGTTGTTCTGGTGTATGAAAGTGTGTGAGTGTTGTTCTGGTGTATGAAAGTGTGTGAGTGTTGTTCTGATGTTTGAATGTGTGTGAGTGTCGTTCAGGTGTATGAATGTGTGTGAGTGTTGTTCTGATGTTTGAATGTGTGTGAGTGTCGTTCAGGTGTTTGAATGTGTGTGAGTGTCGTTCTGGTGTATGAATGTGTGTGAGTGTTGTTCTGGTGTATGAAAGTGTGTGAGTGTTGTTCTGATGTTTGAATGTGTGTGAGTGTCGTTCAGGTGTATGAATGTGTGTGAGTGTTGTTCTGATGTTTGAATGTGTGTGAGTGTCGTTCAGGTGTTTGAATGTGTGTGAGTGTCGTTCTGGTGTAGGAATGTGTGTGAGTGTTGTTCTGGTGTATGAAAGTGTGTGAGTGTTGTTCTGGTGTATGAAAGTGTGTGAGTGTTGTTCTGGTGTATGAACGTGTGTGAGTGTTGTTCTGGTGTATGAATGTGTGTGAGTGTTGTTCTGATGTATGAATGTGTGTGAGTGTCGTTCAGGTGTTTGAATGTGTGTGAGTGTCGTTCTGGTGTAGGAATGTGTGTGAGTGTTGATCTGGTGTATGAATGTGTGTGAGTGTCGTTCAGGTGTTTGAATGTGTGTGAGTGTCGTTCTGGTGTAGGAATGTGTGTGAGTGTTGATCTGGTGTATGAATGTGTGTGAGTGTCGTTCAGGTGTTTGAATGTGTGTGAGTGTCGTTCTGGTGTAGGAATGTGTGTGAGTGTTGATCTGGTTTATGAATGTGTGAGTGTCGTTCTGGTGTATGAAGTTCACGTTGTCTAAGGCCACTCAGTTCTGATTGGTCACATGACCCACTCTGTTACAACGAGTCCGAGCTACGAGCTACTATTCTCAGGACTCCAACAGATCCGTCTTCCACAAGATACACGCATGACGATGTGCTTGGCATCCCATCCAGCAGCGACACAAACTTGAGTGTGAACGGCGTATTAGTCACTTCCACATGTGTACTCAAGTTCCTCCTGCTAACGTGTGATTAATGCAGTCGCTGCTGCGGACAACATGAGTGGAACTGTTCTTGGAGAGCAATAATGAACAGCCTGTGTTTGACCCCGGAAGCTGTGTGTCATTCATGAGCAGATTATTCCTCGTGTGGCCATCCTGCCAAGAGTCTGTCAGAAATACAGTAGATCATTACGCAGCCAGCCATCATGTTAGACATGAATACAGAAGATGGAAGAGTGCCAAATGGCAGCGGCAAGTCCAACTGCCTTCCTGAGTCACCATGTTTCACTGTTATTAAACAAATCATATAGCAACACTTGGCCCATCTCCTTTGAAACGGATTAAAGCCCTGGCTACACGTGTACACATATTTTTATATACATATACAGTATATAATACAGTATACACCTTTTTTCTGAATGTGGGTGCCCCAGCCACATGCAAACTCCAGTTATGATAGATATACAGTATGTATGGCATAGATATACAGTATGTATGACATAAAAAATGTAAATCTGCACTGACATAACCCTGTTTATACAGACATATTGTTGACAAGAGTAAAATGCATTTTAATCCCTGAAATTGACCTGTGTGTTGATATAAATGAATGTGAAATACAGCTGCTTTTTGTTGCTGCTGTAGTTTATTACATTGCTTCAATATTCTTGCAGTAGCACAGTTGTTAAAAATCTGCATGCTCCTCTGTTTATTCTCCCCACCACAGTGAAAGACCTGTAGTAGTTTTCTAGTGTGAAGTGTTTGGTAAGTGCAAAACAAACAGTCGGAGCTGGTATCAGTCTGCTGGGACGTGAGCAGTCTCGACCCAGCAGCAGTCCCCTGTGGGCTTCACAGAGCCCCACTGTTTACAGATCCTCACAGACAGGCCCCTCACAGGCTCAAGGCGGCTGACACACTCACATAGCTGCACAACACTGGGATCAATGCATGAGTGAGGAGCAACAGAGAGGAACAGGTCTGAGAGAAACATGAGGCCTCTATAAGACATAGGAGACACGTATTTTTATTCTACTGAATACGTAGTGTACTAGTTTCTCTCATCCTCGCCTGAGGTCCTGTTGGTGATGAACAATCTTGTCTCGTTTTAAGTCTGATTTAAATTGATTTCTTGATGGAGGGGGAACAGGATGATGTAAACTGTTAAAAGCACATCAGGGTTAGGTCTAAGTTCAGTTTTGGAACAAGCTTTGGGTCAAAAGCCCTGCACTCATTTTAGACTCTATGATGTTTTCTACAATAACTTACACTTTTGATGTGTTGGATTCACTGAACAAAAATTTAAACACAGGACTTTTGTTTTTGCCTACATTTTTTATGAGCTGAATGCAAAAATCTAAGAATTGAATGTTATTACAACATCCCAGTTCTTGCATGGCCAGTATATTCACATGTCACTCATTGAGCATGTTTGTGATGCTCTGGATCGGCGAATACAACAGCATGGTCCAGTTCCTGCCAATAACCAGCAGCTTGGCTCAGCCACTGAAGAGGAGTGGACCAGCATTCCACATTTTATTGTGGCCTTTTATTGTGGCCAGCGTAAGGTACACCTGTGCAATAATCATGCTCTCTAATCAGGTTCTTGATATGCCACAGATGTGAGGTGGATGGATTATTTCGGCAAAGGAAAAGTGTAACACAGATTTGGACAGATTTGTGAACAATATTTGTGAGAAATAGGCCTTTTGTGTAGATAGAAAAAGTCTTCAATCTTAGGGTTCAGCTCAACAAAAAAAATTTTTTTTAATTTTTGTTCCATGTATAAGTCATTCGATTTAATGCAGCCTGACGAGTGTTTGATATAGTCCGGGGTTGATATAAAGATAAAAATATGCATTCATTTAAATATATACCTTTTCTACAGCTTGGTCACATTACGGGTTGCAGGTGACGGGAGCCTAAATGGTAAATGGCATGGATTTTATATAACACTTTTCCATCTACTAGGCACTCAAAACGCTGTACATCAAGCTTCCATTCCCCCTTTTTCACACACATTCAAACACCGGAGTTACAGACAATGGAGACAAGGAGGGTTAACAACAGTATGAACCGGGGTTAGCGGGAATCAAACCGCCAACCTTCCAGTTATAATGCTCTACCACCTGAGCCCCTGCGCCGCTATCCTAGCAATTTATGGGTACACCCAGCTAGTTACAGGGTTGACATTTAAAGACAAAGACTGACAGACCATTCACTCTCACATTCAATAACTAGGGACACTTTATTGTTCCCAATAGTACATTTCATTTGGTAAAATAATAACCAGTTGACCTGTACATACATGGGTGGGTACATACGGTGGGAGGAAGCTGGAGTACTTGGAGAGAATCCACAGTAACACGTGGAGGACATGCAGACTCCTCACAGAAAGACTGGAGTTGGCCGAGGATGTTTAACTCATGACCGTCTTGCTGTGAGGCAGGGGCACTAACCGCTCTGTACCCTCATTTCATTTTCATTAAAAAAATTAAATGTCATTTAATTTTCATTAAAAAAATTAAATGTCCTCCCTTTTTTCAGAAATCCAGAAATGCCCCTATCAAACCCCACGTTATCAGTTTAACCCACAATTATTTACAAATGAAGATAAAATGAAAACTGCACTCTGCAATTTGTAAAATACATTTTTATGTCCAAACTAAAGTTACACTTGTTTCCAAACTAAATTAGGGCTTCATCTAATGATAATATCTATCATTGATTAATCTGGCAATAATTTTTTTCATTATTGATCAATAATTGGATAGTGAAGCGCATGTAAATGCATGAAGACCTTAAGGCCTAACAAAGACAAGAGGTCAAAAACTTGAAGTGTACAAGCTACAAGTATGCACCAACACTTGTGGCTGGAGCATATATATACATAACATGTCATTTCTACAAAAACAGAAAATTTACATCTCTTTTACTGTTTCTGTGGATTTACTGCTCTGTCTTTGTAATAAAATCCTCTTCTCTCAGCACATGGCAGGTTTCAGAGTCTATGAATACCCCAGATAGCAATTAATCCGATTAGTTGTTGCAGCCCTAATCTGAATATAGTGCTTCCTGCGTCAGTCTGAGAAACACTTCATTTGTTGATCTTGAAATAGTCCCCAAGTCAAAAAGAACATAGATTTTCAACTTTGAACAAACTAATATCAGAGACTTTGAAGCCAACATGAGCACAACTCTGAAGCCAGTGACCCGCTCTTGTAAATCAAAGACTGATAAATAAATAACAACAACCGGTCCGGGCTTTGTTTCCGTGGAGATGACAGCAGGATTGTTGTCACCGCTGATTGGAGCAGGCAGTGGTTGCCATGACGAGGAAAGGAGGAGGGGCGGGCGGCAGTAAAAGGCCATGTGAGGCTTCGGTCAGTGACAGAGAGGCACAGGCCATTATAAGACTGATGGACAGAGACACAGAAGCAGAGCTATGAACAAAACACACATGACCCCACCTCCTCAGCAGATCAGAAACACCTTCCAATCAATATCTATTATCAAATGGTCTTATCTTACACCTGAGGCCATTGTCACGTCCCTTTTTCATTTCTTAATAGTATCATATTTGATTAGCCTGGTCGAACTGTTTTCTAAGACTTAACCTGGCCTCTGTAAATTCATGTTTGATTTCCAGAGAGTGGAACAAGTGGATCAACCAATCCTATTATTCATCACACAACGTCTTTCCTGCCAGGGTCTGAGCTCCAGAGTTTTATACAAGAGTCAAATCTTATAATAAACCTCACATTAATGCATCCATTATCTGTCTCATGTCTGACTCTCTCCAGGTTGTGGGCCTTCATTTTGTTTGTTAAATAGCACAGCCAGGAACATATAATGTTATGCTCTGAGTAATTGGCAACCGATTATGATTTGTTGATCAGTGCGATCGACTAAAACCACCAATCAGAAGGGCTGACCAAATGACACAAACCTTCGCTCTATGTTCCCCTCAAAAACAGCCTCTTCGGCAGTTGTGAAATCTACATTTTTGTAGTGGGTCTACTGTGTTATCAACAAACTTCCCGTCCTCAGTGACAGCCCTCAGACATTACCCTCACTAATAACACATAGGCCTACAAAGCAACTGAAAGCACATAAAATACACAGACATGAGAGAGATAAGAGACATGAATGAAAACAAAACAGCCAAGTAAAAGTAAAAATAGTAATTTATATTTATTCTAAGATTTTGTGGAAAAAAAATGTGTGATGTAACTTTTTAATTCAAATAAAATATTAATTAATCTACAATTTCAGACATCAGTATTAATTAGACACACAAAACATGTGCAAAATTCTACTATTTCTTAAACAACAATGATGTACAAATAAAGGCACAAGATACATGTAAACCTCACATTAACATAAAGCTTTTGATGCCAATAATGTAAGTATTGTGACATGTGTTTAACCAGTATTTAGATCACACAAAACAATTGTCTGATATAAATACTAATCTTTTAGCCTATTCTTTAAATTACTCTAACTGTCAAGTAGGTTTATTTTTTAATAGCATACTTACTGTTGTCTTATAATACGTTCACAATGCCTATACTTTCATTAACCATGTTGGCTGACATTTACCTCCATTCTAACCAAGGATGTCTGTTCCAGGAGCTGTCATCTAGAGAAAAAACATGTTTTTTTTTAACATTACAGACTTAATTTAGTTATTAAGTTGACTCACATAGCCTACACATAGCCTTTTACATAGTAACATTAGTCAGAGAAAAGCAACTATGCCTTAACATTAGACTGTAAGAAACAGCGGGCGACTTTTTAAGACAGCAGGGAATATTAGAGATGAGAAAAAGGACAAAGTGTCGCCCAGAAATGGAGAAATATATCTTAAAATAAAGCCCTTTCATTAATGCTTCATTAGATTAAGACCTCTAGGTCATTTTTTCTTTTTTGGTTCACGTAGCTCCAGTCAGGGCCTCTTTTTTGTTTAAAGTAAAGTAAAGATGAGGCTCTGACTGAAGCAATATTTGGATGGAGACATATTAAGGCAAGTGTTTCTTGTTGGGCGTCTTGGAGCCTGTAGTAATTGTAAAAAAAAAGCTTTGAACAAAAATCTGCCTTAATATAATGCAAATATCTTATAATGTTTATGTTTTGACCTCATACAACTGTTTCACTTAACAAAATTGTCTCATATATATGACCTTTCCCAAGTCAGACTGCCATATCTTTAGCTTTAAAGAGGCTCTACTATAGCATATTTAATTGACTTTTTCTGCTTCAAAAAGACAAACTCCTACTGATGGTAGTATAAAAGACTAAATGTCCTCCCACTGGAATAATCCCAGTGTCACTCAGCCTTTCCCATTGTGAGTTTTCTTAGTAATAATCCCACAAACCTCGATTCTGAGAAACCTTATCACCGTCGTGGGCAGGACCCTTCCTGTTGGTCTCTGTTGGATCGAGGCCTGTGATTGGCTGCTCTGGGCTGCATTGATTAGACCCCAGGAAGTGCGCAGATGTATTCTCTTATTAGTGGCTCCTTATTCCCGACCAGGAGCGATTAAAGATTTGCCGCTGCCTCCAGCCACAGGATCATTTGGAGAGGCTTTGTCTGAAGTGGACGGATGTAATTACCCCAGAACCACACAGCAGGACCAGGGCTAGTGCTGCGCTCGATGAAGAAAAGAAGGCTCTGAAGCTTTATTAGTTTATGTAATGTGAGGTCATTAATACAAATTAACTCAATGTTTTATTTTCAGATAGATGGAACTGTCAGCTAAATGGGCACGGGTGACTGTGTGTATGGCTGGCTTTATACAACACTTCCCTCCTCCTTTGTTCCTCCTTTATAAGACTTTAATGGCCCTCATGTCTTCCAGACTGTGTTCAGTGAAAATTCTGACAGTGCTCATTTGGATGAGAACAGAATGCTATCATCTGAGGTAACCTCTGTGCAAACCTGGCTCTTTGAAGCCCCTTTCACCTGTAGCCTTATTCAGCAAACCTCCTGCATTTAACCAGAACTCATAGCCTATATACAAAGACACAGAACTGGTTTCCAGGAAAATCTGCAAAGACCTATAACTTCTAAAAAGTAGAACTTTTAAAGCCAAGTGTGTGTTTAACTCAAAAACATATACTTTATTTTACATTGTTTCTCTTGAATTAAATTAACATGGTAATTTAATCAGTGGTGTCATGTGCACATGGAGAAACATCTTTTTTTTATTCTTTGCTCAGTAAAGCCAGTTCACAGCTGTGCATTGGGATAGGAGCCAGGCCCTGTGGCTGACAGGGCTGGTCCCTAATGAAACCGGGACTGGATTCATTCATTTAATTAAATTTCAGTTAGTTTTTTTTTAATATACAGCCAATTTAAAATGCTATGGGGAAAAAAAGAGAAACCTCAGAGAGAACCACAGGAGGATACACTCCCAGGACGGACAGAGGGACAGAGAGGTTTCCAGGACAGTCATATATATTAACACGTTGTCCATCTCATAGAAGATAAAATACAATGAAAAATAATGTATTTTATATCAACAGGAAGGAAACTGGGTTCATCCTCCAAAATCCAGCCCTGGATAACAAATTTTTTTTTTGCTAAAAGGTTTTTGGTTTTTTGAAGCCTTGTGTCTGAATGTGGAAAGTCCGAAGTCAGTGCTGACCACACACTTCTGTTACACCCATGAACATAATAATCCCCGCAAACTTAATACAATATTTGTATTGTATTAAGTTTTAAGTTTTAAGTTTTAACGTTTACGTTTTAAACATAATAAACCCACAAACGTAATAAAATCCCACAAATGTAATAACTTTTCCCTTCTGCAAAAGGGACAAGTTATTACATTTGCTGTAATTTATTACATTTGTGGGGCAGTAAAAATCAGGGCTTACCACAAATGTAATAATTTCCCACAAACGTAATAAGAATAAATTTAAGAAATGTTATATAAAAAATTTGAATATTTAATATGTTATCTTTATTTTTGTGCTGCTTTACTGTGATTACTGTTTATCAGCTTCCTTTGAACTATTGAGGTACTCTCTTTCTCACCTGCTCAATATATATTTATATATATCATGTTTTTTATCAGGGTTCTACAGATTATGCATTATTGTACTGTAGTTCTCCCTGAGGTTTCTCTTTTTTCCCGGCTGTTTTTTTTTTTTTTAGTTTTTCCTCTGACCCTGATGGAGGGCCAACTTTTACACTGCTGGGCCCCGCCTACAGCCAGGTGCAGAGCCTTTGTTCTTGATTTGTTGAGAGGAGAGGAGGAGAGAGACGCATCGGTGTTCCTGTTTCCTGTTTGCTCTTTTCCACTGCTGCCTGGGCCACCGGCTGACTCCATTTTAGTTTAGTTGTTTATCTACACATCCACACACCACCCGCATCCACAGCACCTCCATCATGACTGACACATTCACGTTACATTTATTTAATAAATGTCAGTGGCAACGCTGCTCCTTTGTGTGGTCTTCCTCTTTGTTGCTGCTCCTGAGCCTTCTTTCCGTGTCAGAATAAGAGTAGAAGAAAGTAAATACCAAAATCTTTGTTATCATGTTTGTGGGACGTTATTACATTTGATTTTTACTTTCCCACAAATGTAAAATTTATTACGTTTGTGTAAATTTTATCATTAAGTTTGCAGTAGGCAAAAGTTATTACATTTTTAGGATTTTATTACGTTTGTGGGTTTATTACATTTAAAAACTACATATTTTATTACATTTGGAGGGATTACTAGGGTACCAGACTAACTTCTTTGTATTGAATTCGAAAGAGTCTGCTGCGCCTGGCCAGTCTACGTTGTTTTGGTTTGTCCTAAAAACTCATGTGTCCATTTCCATCGATTACTTCCCTCATGTCTTGACAGTTTAGCTCGTCTAAAGCAAATCCAAATGACATTGAATCATTTGGAAAATGACCTTTATATGTATTTAAAGTCTGGCTATAGTGGGTAGGCCATGCCTGAATAATGTTTTACTATTGCCATGTAAAAGTGGATACAGCAAATTGAACCAGGCTGTTCTTATTTTTATTTTATATTATATATATTTGAAACCATTTTTTGCAAGAACACAAATGAACAGAACATAAAGCACAAACAAACAAACAAACACTGCCCAGCACAGCCCAAGGAAACATGATTAGTCCACCACGACGCTGCTTAAGCACCGAGGCTATATCAGCGCCACTGAAGTGGAGCTATGGGCCCATACCCCCAAGAATTGTCCCTCTTTGGGACGCAGCAGAGAGGTCAAGTACTCCAATAGGAAAAGTCCCTTTCACTGGTTTATATTTCAGACACATAGGTGACATTTGAGCTTTTTACTTTGGAAAATCTGTACATGATGAATCATTTAAACTGTAGCAGCCTGGCAAAGTTACAAAAAGATATTGTTTTTGTTTGGTTCCAAATACACTCCCATTCATTCTCATCAACAGTCACACATAATTCAGTTTGCCCTGTTTACATCTAATTTCACCAGTTTTCTAAAGAACCAAACTAAACAGAATAGAGCCACATCATAGAGCTCCACTCAGTCACTTATCAACCTCACTATGTAACAGCAGTTTGGAGAAATAAAGTCTCTGGAGAAGAATCTTAAGGTTTCACACTAAAGACCTGAGACACACTGACAAAGACTACATGGATTATGAGCAAAGTCAGAAACTCAAACTATAATATACTGTATCTGACTGATGGGACATGTATGTTTGCTAATGATCCATTTGTCTCTTGTTAAACCAAAGCTTGTTGTTGGAGCTACAGTTCCTTGTGTATTCATGTCCTCAGTGTTTCAGCCGTAAAGCCACCATTAGCTGTGCTCACAGAGCTTTGTAAATTAGATTTTTGACTGAGCAGCAAAATCAATACAAATCCAGGCCTCTCTCCTCTGACTGATGGCCTCATATTTTTTTTACAATAATATATCTAAACGATCATTCAAGCTTAATCAATAAGACCACAGAGTTTACGTCCACAGAGTTTACGTTTATAGGTCACTCTCTCTCACATTTCACACTCAGCCTGATTTGTCTGATGCCATAGATTAATATTTATTCCATTACAACACACACAGATGTCTACATTTGAAGTAGCATGTGTTTATTGATGAATTAGCTTTTCTTTTGCAGAAAGGAGGCAGGCTCAGCATATTCTCAATAATTAAGATGACCTTTAAAATGTTAAACTCTACTGAGGAGCTGGCAGTTAAAGGTCAGTGATAAATTTGAGACAATGCCATCATTTTAATGCAAGTAAAGTAAAAATTTCCCGACTTTTGACAATCTCATTATTCAAGTCAAATGAATGCAATAACCCTTGAAGATGTAAACTGTTCACATCTAAAAAAAAAAGTATTTTTTATTTAGATTATATTCCAAAGTTATATAATGATAAAATATTAAATGTAAAAGAGAAGAAATAGAACAGAAAAATGGAAAATATTAAGGTAACCCTGTAGCTGATTAAATAAGGAAATTGACAGTGGTAACTGTGGACTGATATCCTGTTTGTATCAGCAAATTCAAACTGTAGTGGCTGTTTTACATTTCGACTACAAGGATTATGATTAAGTATTCAAGTTAAAGCAGAACTGTGAAACTCTGTGAAAGGTCAATACATACTCCGCAAGAACAAGACATTTTGAAAGTTATTTCTGACCAGGACTTTCCATACTTCAAGAGAAACTCAAGAGAAAAAAAAGCCGGGTACTCCGGTTTCTCCCACCAACACTAAAACATGCTGGGCGCCCCCCTTGTGCCAGCTGCCAACAGTTTAAAAGTGAGAAATAATTTTTAAAAAAGACCTCTGTGGGAGGTTTACTACTCTCTACAAGTGTTTCTGCCATGTGCTTCCCTTTAAAAAAACAAACAAACAGAAAAACAGAAATAAAACAGTGACAAAAAAGAAAGAAAAATAAGATAAATTGAATAAAACTGTTCCACTTAATTGAATGAACTATTTTAACAAATCACATTTATTTTGCAACATCTAATATTTCTACTAATATTACAGTTTCCATTTCTATTCTATTCAAAGAGTAAGTCTGGTCTCTGTCTGCATTGGAGTTGGTTTTACACGAGTCAGTCCCAACAGACACCGAATAAACTTCTACGGGACACACCTACAATCAGAAAAACAAGGCCCTCCTCAGTTTGACAAACGCTTGAAATTGGTCCGACAGGATTTTTACAGACTGCTGTTAAAGTAAGAGAACCCACTTTAAGAACTTTAAGAAGTAAATGGGTATAGCTGGTCAGGCTAGGGACTAAGATAAAAAGAAAGTGACTTTTGCACATTTTAGTTTAACCAACCATTGCATTATTCAATTTATTTATCAACTAGAAATTCATCTGCTAAAACTATCATGCATCCATACTCCGGTGATTATGGGTAATTACATCTTTGTCCATTGTTTCAATCCCTTGACATCACTGAACAAAGCCCACAGGGGCTCGAACACCTGTTAATCCTCTTAATCTCACTTAGAGAGGCTTCAAGTCTCGGGACACAGCTCAACAGCTCCTCAACGTTCTCCTCCTCAGGACTGTGAGCGTGCACGTGGAGAGTGCGTGCACATCTGGAGGAGCTCATGGATCTGAGTGGGAGAGATGCGGACGTCTTCCAGCCTGACGTTGAGGACAAAGCAAACACACAGCGCTGCGTTATCAGCTTCGGTTGCTAGGTAACCGTTGGGAGTCTCACACCACACAATGGTTTGTTGGTATCCAGCTGTGTCAGCAGCATCCAGTCGCAGATTGTGAACAGAAGCTTGAGTTCAAATATTCAAGGCTTAGAATAATCCCAGAAATCCAGGAAAAATAACAAAGGTTAAAAAAACACAAGACTTCCTTTTCACATTTGAAAGATTAAATATCACGACTTTCCTTGTGGCAAAATAACAATGAAACAATCATGAAAATGAATGTCATTATGATTCATGTTTATATTTTCATATTTTCCTTTACAACCTTATAGAGAATGACATATCTATATTAAATCAAAGACTATAACTATTTACTATTTTGCAATTTATTGGCAATAACATATATAAAATTACATTTTCTGAATAAAAAAAAAAAAAAAAAAAAAAAAAAATAGGGGTGCACGTGGCAGAGTGGTTAGCACTCCTGCCTTACAGCAAGAAGATCGTGAGTTCAAAACCTGGCCGACTCAAATATTCTCGGCCGTCTCCGATCTTTCTGTGAGGAGTCTGCATGTCCTCCACGTGTTACCGTGGGTTCTCTCCGGGCACTCCGGCTTCCTCCCACCGTCCAAAGACATGTATGTACAGGTTAATCGGCAACTCTAAAGTGTCCCTAGTGAATGAATGTGAGAGTGAATGGTTGTCTGTCAATGTTTGTCTCTAAATGTTAGCCCTGTGACTAACTGGCCACTGTCCAGGGTGTACCCCGCCTCAGGCCCAAAGCTGCTGGGATAGGCTCCAGTCACCCGCGACCCCTAACGGGACAAAGCGGTAGAAAATGAATGAATGAATGAATGAATAAAATAAAAAAAACACCTCTTTGAACCACCACCTTATCGTGGTGGAGGGGTTTGAGCTCCTGAATGATCCTAGGAGTTATGTTCTTGGGGGCTATATGCCTCTGGAAGGGTGACAGGCCAGAAAAAGAGCAGTTCACCTCTCCATTATGATGAGCACTAGATCAAGGACCATGACTTCACGGTATGGCGCAACCGAAGCCAGGTCCAGGGATGGGGCTCGCAAGCGAGCACCTGGTGGCCAGGGCCCGTCCGGGCTCAGCCTGTGCAATGGGGATTGGGTGGCAATCGAAGGCGGGGCCCTCGGCAACCAAGTCCCCGGACACGGAATCTGGTGCTAGGGACATGCCATGCCACCTTGCTGGGGAAAGAGCCTGTGATTGTGCGGAAGTTTGAGAGATACCAACTAGAGATAGTTGTGCTCACCTCCACGCACAGCTTGGACTCTGGAACCACGCCCCTTGAGCGGAGCTTGGTAGCATTACAGTAAGTCAGACCTGTTCCCAGTGCATGTTGGACTCCGGCAGGGCTGCCCTTTGTCACCGGTCCTGTTCATTATCTTTAAGGACAGGATTTCTTGGCGCAGGGAGTCTGCTTTGGGGGCTAGAGTGTTAGTTTTACCGATCAAACACATGCAGTCTTTATTAGGGGCAGGGTGTTGCTTGGTGAAACCATTATCAACCCTAAAATTATCAAGAGTATTGCACGGTAGCCATAAGGTCAACGTTTTTAAACGAATGCCTAGGCGCTGCATAGATTATTTATGGTCCAGACAGTACTTAACATTATTTGGCTTCAAATGACGTCAAAACAATATAGAGTTGGAGCAGCAAGTTCAATGAATCATAAGATGCTCTATGACAGTGGTGCTTAAACTGTCACTGGTCAGAGATAAAATATAATCATCTTAAACATGAGTAAAGTTTAGCTCAGATTTCAGCAATGGTTAAACTCTGGGCCTATTTTTTGTATAAGACATTTAGATGAGTACAGATGTTAATAATCACTTGATGGACGTTTCAAGTTTTCCTATGGGTAACGAAGAAATGGTCCCTTAAGAATATAATGTAATCTTTAATGACTGTAAATGGACCTATGTGGTATACTAGGGCTACTGTACTGTCATGATCAGTTATAGAGCACAAAAAAGTGTATGGTACTAAATATTTGATGAAGTGGTTCAAGTGTGAAAAGTCTGAGCTTCAATGCTCTAAGAAGCTGTGAAGAATAATTCTAATGATTTAGAAAAATATTTCGAGCCTGTTTGGCCCTACATTGCGTAATGTAATGCTAGCATATTTTCCCAGTACACTGGATACAGAATTGAAAACCAATCCCTTCTATGCCAAAGTTAATTTTGGTATAGAAGGGGAAAATGTTTGTCTGTGGATCCAAACTGCTGTTTCCAAACTCATCAAAATAGCTTTAAAAGAGCATCAGGAGTTCTCCACTGTGACTCTATGATCGACTGTGATGTTAAAAAAAGTATAAGAAAGCAGGGCTGAAGACAAAGCGTTGATGCAGTGACTCAGAACCACTGCTGCAGCTCAAACACTGACATGTAGTGACTTTCTCTGTGACGATAATAAGAATAAACAAGTGCTGTTCTGTATCTGTGCAAACGGCAGCACTAACATTACATTCACTGCTTTGAAGTTTCAGCTCCAGCATTTTAAGTCCTTCCTTGCACCAGTTTCAGTCCTGACCATTTCTCTCAAGTCACATTTTTATGCAACATTTCAAGTTGAACTATAATAAAAAAAAAACACAATTAATATGAAGCAAACAAAGCCTCACTCACTCATGATTGAAACAGAACCAAGTCATAAAATAGCACTTGTCTCTTCTTCTATGTTTTCTTCTCTCTCTGCTAAGGAACTTGATCTTTTATGGTTTCTAAGCTAATTGTTTGTAGAGGTTCTCATTCATCCAGGTTAAACACAATCTGTCTGTTTACAACTGTGTGTTTTAGGGTGCGTTCACACTTGCTGTGTTCGGTGTGGTTCAACAGACTCTGCTCCAGAGTGCTCCATTAGCACCGTTCACTTGAATAAGTGTGAATGTTCCAGATAAACCTCAGTGCCACCAAACATACTTTCATAACAGAGGTCTCTCAGCGCTTCCAAGTGAACTCTGGTACAGTTCGACTGAAATGTATACCTCAAGCGGACCACAGGTGAGCCCAAACAGGAAGAGCCTCATAAATTGACGACAAAAACATCATGGAACGTTTTAGTTTACCTGAGAGCGAAAGAAAACAATCTGCATCAATATTGTGCAAATAAATAAAATGAGCAGAGCGCAGAGTGAGACGCTATGTTTTTTGTCATTTGGTTTGAAGTTTAAAATGCCAGCTGGCAACATTCGCTGGATTCGTGGACTACAAATACGAGCACACCCTTAAAGCCCAAACAGAAACAGATTCACCAAAACAACAGGCCATCAACTTCAGTTATGTTAATGACCTACTGGTGGGGAACAACTCCTTTTTAACCCTTTAGCCTTATTTAATTATGTACTGTACTACTGTTAATAATTTCTAATGGTGACATTTTGGTTTGATTGGTTTTATCTGATAATTTTGGATTACTTTGTGCTGCAGCAGGATTCCTGGTGAGATTTGTCAGTTTATATAAAAACCTGACAAAGTTAAGCACCAACTATTCATCCTTTTTCTTCCACTTATCCGGGGCTGGGACGCGGGGGCAGCAGTCTAAGCAGGGACGCCCAGACTTCTCTCTCCCCAGACACTTCCTCCAGCTCTTCCGGGGGGATACCGAGGCGTTCCCAGGCCAGCCGAGAGACATAGTCCCTCCAGAATGTGTCCTAGGTCTTCCCCAGGGTCTCCTCCCGGTGTGACATGCCCGGAACACCTCCCTAGGGAGGCGTCCAGGAGGCATCCAAAACAGATGCCTGAGCCACCTCAGCTGACTCCTCTCAATGTGGAGGAGCAGTGGCTCTACATTGAGCTCCTCCCGAGTGACCGAGCTCCTCAACTCTAAGGGAGCGCCCAGCCACTCTGCGGAGAAAGCTCATTTCGGCCGCTTGTATCCGGGATCTAGTCCTTTTGATCATAACTCAAAGCTCATGACCATAGGTGAGAGTAGGATGTAGATCAACCGGTAAACAGACCGGTACATCGACCGCATCACTGCAGCTGCCCGATAAATTTGTCAATCTCACGCTCCCTCCTTTCCTCACTTGTGAACAAGACCCCAAGATACTTGAGCTCCTCCACTTGAGGCAGGAGCTCTCAAGCACCGATAACAACAAATTCAAGTCAACTTCCAGATATCACAAAACAAAAAAATGAAGACTAAATTTCTTAATTGAACAAATGATACACAAATTCTTAACACTTCTTATAACACATTTTAGAAAATGGTCTGCTGTACAGAAGGCTTCTGTGTGGTGTATCCATACCTTCATAGATGTTTATGTCATCAGAGTCAGGTTAGTTGAATGTACTTTTGCTTTATGAACCATGAAAGCCATAGTGTCTTTTGCATTTTAAATATCACCCTTCTTTCCTTGATTAATAGGCTGAGTAATGAACCACACCTTTTTTATGAATTTGGTCTGGACTGAGATACGCACATATATTTGTCACAAATGGGAAAGTCTAACAGTCTGTATTTAAAGCTCCACACCAACACCAGCTTTTGTCTCTTGTCTCAGACACCACTCACCCCCAACAACTGCATAGGGACCTCTCCTTCTTTTCTTTTATCAAAAAAGTTAAACCAGACCTATTTTTCCTTCACAAAATACTCATACATACTACATACTAAACACAAGTTTAGAGCTGACTGTAAACTTTGAGATTATCTCCTAATCGTTAAACGTTATGTGATTTAATTGACAGTACTTATCCCCGTTTCACGTTGCCTTCCTTTTCTATGTTAATGCTTTTCTTCTTTTACTGCTCTGTTTTGCTGTAAAAACACATATCCACTGACGTTCTCTGTTTTATTGGCTGTTATTAAACCTTCTATTGACAGCTGGATGGACCAATAGGAGCGCTCCTTTTTTGAGCATGTGATTGGCCAAGGTTTTTTGTTCTATCTATAATTTTATAATCCCTTATAATTAACAGCAGATGGCCTCATAAAGCCTGTTTATTTTTTACAAATGATTGCTTTTACAATATACTATCTGGGTTTTTAACCATTTTACCCCCTCAAAATTCAGGTACCATCTGTCTAACCACTGCTGGGTCAATTTCTGATTAGCATCACACGCAACATTCCTTATAGCAAAAGCTCGGCCGTCAAGGCTAACCCTACATAATGGAAATCCTCATTGTAAACAAGGATATGTTTACTTTTTCAATTGAGAGCAAACCTAACATTTTGCAAAGATAACACATGGGGCAGATATTTGAAAAAATATATTTTTGCCTCTTTTTCAGCCTAGCATGACTTGTTGAACAAACAAGTCCAGCAGAAACAGCGACACAAAAACAGCACTCTGCCACGAGCCCACAGGGCAGGGGACTTACCCGGTGAGCACCACCACGAAGTCCATTACGTTCCAGCCGTTGCGGAGGTACGAGCCTTTATGAAACGCAAAGCCCAGGGCGATGATCTTAATAGCTGCCTCGAAACAGAATATTCCAATAAAGTAGGGCTCTGTGTCGTCCTATGGAGAGACAGAAGGGACATTTCATCAGAGTTGGGTTTTGTTGGTGCTAAGATAAAGGTTAATGAAGCGATGAGAGAGACAGAGGCTGAGAAAGAAAAGAAGCAAGGCTTTTCACAAACAGAGACGGTCTAGAAGTGGAACGCTTAAAGTTAGTAAAGCAAAACAAACACAACTCATTTTTTTTCATTTGTTAGTGTTAGTGAATTTTACAATTCAATAATAAAATTAGACATCTAGACTGTGATAGCACAACAAATTACTATAAAATGTCCGTTGGAAACAGCAGAAGGTAACTCAATATTTAAATTTTCTGACTAGTAACAAACCAAGCCACATCTTTGCTGCTATTTTAATATAGTTCAGCGGTGGCTAGGCTAGGGTTGTGGCCTACGAACTCTGCCTAAATTGCGCTTATTAATACCCATAATACCCATTATATAGATTTAATGCAGTGGAGTTGTGTCAGTGAGGAGCAGTCGAGCAGGGCAGAGATGAGCTTTAGATTTAACCCTGTGTGTTCAGGAGCAGTGGGACGAGGCGAGTGTTTGTTTCAGTTTTAATGCTAATCACACAATGTGGAGAGAGCAGCAGGACAGTCTCTCCGGCTCGTTCTCGTCTGTGACCGTCACTCTTCAGCCCTGACTCGCCTCCGGTTTCTATCTGAGCTTTAGGCTGTTCCGTTTAAAGCAGGGCTGCTAACTTTAGCTGCTGTGTTGCTTGTTTCATTGCTATAAACTACTGCTCTCATTTGCTGTTAATATTTTTTGTGTTGTGTCTGTTTTTCTCAGTTGTCCTTTCTCTTTGTTTTGAACTCCCAACGTACATAAACATTTTCATGTGAGACAATACAAACTAAGGGAAATAACTTTGATTGTGCTTCAGAAGATTTGAAAGTGTTTTTTTTCTTTTTTATCTGCCATGACACTTAGTTATAAGGTTATAAAATAGAACAGGAATTAAATCAAAAGCCCACAGCTTTGACCTCTAGACTCTTATAAACACAGGAAACTTGGATAGTTAGAAAAGTCTGAGGGATTAGGGACTCACTGATACCACTTGTGATGGTCATAAGGTGATGGTTATTTGCTAATCAAAATATGTTTAAATGTGGTAAACCTCCCCTATCTTTGGATGTGGTTGGTGGAATCTGAACTCACATCTGTTTTATCCACATAAACAGAAAATGGCATGCTGGGATACACCTTCAGACAAATGTAAAATAGTATGCTGAAGCATTCCACGTTTTTTGGAAATTAAAAAATTAATATAAGCTCAGTGGTTGAAGCTGAGCTTATATACATTTTTTGGTAGCGCAGTTGTCCTATAACCAGAAGGTTGGCAGTTCAATTCCCGCTTTCCCTACAGTTTATACTTTCATTGTGTCCTTGGGCATTCTTGCCTGGTGTATGAATGCGTGTGTGTTTGGTGGTGGTTAGAAAGGCAGTAGGCGCAAAATGGCTGCCACATCTCTGTCAGTCTGCCCATTACCATTTCTCTCTAGGTCTATTCTATCAATGCTTTGTGATTTACATTAGTATTAGTATAACATAAGTGTCACCACTGAATGTTCAACCCAAATTGCATTGCCCTGGGAAGGACAAGATGGATTTCAGTGAGAATGCATTTCACAAATTTGGAATCCAGCTTCTGGACAAGGTTATTTTTGGCACATTCAAACTAAAATTCACACTAAACACCAAATGTTAATCTGGGCCTTGAATGCCACTGTCTGAACTCACACTGGCACAAGCCTGAGCTGGGCCTGAGCCTGGTTGTTTCTGGGAGGAAATATGGACTTGTATTGTAAAGCTTTCTTTGTTTTTGCATCTTATTTTTTTGTTGAATATTGGCACCAGCATCATCAATGAAGACTCTCTTTTAGCTTATATCTATAACATACTTCTTCTTGGTTTTGATCTTGGTTCACTCAGATCACCTCATTTGTTGGACTCAGATACTGAGGTCTGACATCAACTCTTGCAAATACAACAGCACCATATACAGTATGTTAAAGGAGAGCTAGGTGAGTGAGTGATCATAGTTACTGTTGTCAGGTTTTTCAATAAGTAGCTCTGATTTTTTAAAAATCAGCCACTGACAACAAACCTAACCTACTGAGCTAACAGACCTCTAGTTTACCAGTTTGTGGTAAATTCCACATGACTTTAGGACAGTAATAAAGCACCACAAGTCCACTGGGGGTTGACTGGCCCACCAAACTGAATAAGCTGTAAAGGCTATGGCAGACAATAAAAGGTCAAACAAACAATAAAGGTTTTGACCTTTATTGTTTGTGAGCCAGTCTACTGATTCTTATTATTGCAGGATATTACTGGCCTTATTACAGTGAACGTAAGGTTTAGAACTCTCCTAAAAAGGGAAATAGTAAGCCCATAATGTAGCCCACCTCATTGCAATGTGAAAGCACTAAATATTCAGCATATTAAATATATTCTGAATATGTCCTGAGAGGTCAGATCTGAGGACTCATTCCTGTGTGTGTGGCATGTACCTGAATGTCTTCAGATCTCAGTGGAGGAGTGAATGGGTCTGGGTCCTGGTTTACACTGAGAGACCTATTACACCATTAGGTGTATCAACAGGAGTACGTCAGGGAGGCAGCAATGCCCGCTCATAATATGTAATCATCAATCACATATTTATTTTACATCAGAGAGAAAACATTATAGAAAGTTCTACAACAGATTTAATGTTTACTTGTTGATTTTCTAGAAAATCACAAACAGAAAGTAGAGCACTCACTGTGTATTTCTTTTAAACTGGTAACATATAGAGAGTGAAATGAACCTTCTAGTAGAACAAAACCGTCACTGGTTAATATCAGGTGTAAATGCAACGAGTTGAGGTGGATACATGTGTTCAGTGAAAGTAGATTAAAATGCCAAGTCTGAAGGGGCCAGAGGCTTGACAAAAGCAAACATAAAAGCCTAAAAGTCTGACATGTGCTATAGTGTGCACTTGGGAAATAGGACACATGTGGGTGGTGTCGTGAAAGCTGCTGGGTGCATACAGCTTAGTCAGACTGGAGCTGGACTAAGTGTCCCACATCAAAAACAAGAAATTTCATTTAAAAAATCAATTTTTGTGACATATGACAAGACAACTTTAATTTAAGAAACACTGCTGTTGTTTTTATTTTTTCATTTGGTTAAGGATTCTCTCTCATCCAATCAACAGACCAAAGTGATTAGCTTTACCTTTTTGTAACTGTTAAAACCATTGCATAGCTACACTATGTGGGAACAATTCTAGCACTGACCCAAGCCATACCGGACCACTCCTGTAGAAATGTACGGGTGAGTTTGAATGACATGCCAAACCCATTCTGCAGAAGAGCACAATCTTTTCCTCATCTGTCCTTTTCAACACTGAGGTTAGATTATATATTTGTACACAGGCTGACAGGCTTCTTTAACACGTGCAACAGCCTGCAGCAGTGAGGACACCTCTGCCTAACCTCTCTACATTTGTCTCCAACAGCACGTAGTAGGACCCCGACAGACAAGACCACATCCACAACCCCCAATGCTCACGCTGCTTTTGCCGTAAATATACAAGCCCGTGACAGCCACTAAAAGAAACGCAACCTTTCCTCCCATGACTGACTACAACTCATCAAGCGTGAAGCAAGCACAACATGAAGCAGCGCATAAAGCGGCCAACAGGAGCGCACTGTTGCGGCTGATGAGTATTCAAAGAGACATACAGTATATTCATTTGACTTGAGAAAAAGGTTCCTAGACAAAACAAGTGTTATGTAACAACAAGCCTGGAGGGCTTCCCGGATTAATGTCTGCAGAGAATATGTAACTTCTATTCTACATACGTTTAAAATACCGCCAAAATATGAACGTCTCTGGGACGAGGGTTAGGGAAATCTCGAAGGAACTTAAGACTTGATCTGAAATATTGACTCACAAGATGCCACCTGCTGCAACTTCATAAATAAAAGCTAAACTCATGATGTAACTAAAGCATACCTTAAATTTAGCTTTAAAAGCATGTATTTTATATGTATATTTAGAATATTGTTGCTGTATAATAGATAAAAGACCAAATGCATTTATTGTATTTAAATAGGAATAAATAATAAGTGGTGTAATCTATAGTTAAAAATGTTACAGAGGATGTCATTCAGCCAATGGTCACCTATGGCCCTCTGGCTTGTCAATCCCAGTTACTATATACATTGCTATCCCTGGCTTTCATGTTGCTCAGCCGAGCTCAGCTGACCGCGAAGTTGCAAAATGGCTGAGAAACAACCTGAAGCAGTGGCAAAATAAAATCTACTTTTGAGGAATATAAGATGAAAAGAAAAAACGGTTCAAGAGCAAAATAAAATAAGACTGTTCCTTGGGGAGTCTTTTTCACAATGGTGTGTTTTGAAGACACAGAAAGTGGTTCCTACTGATTCGTTTGTTGCCAAATTAATTTTGTTTTTGGGTGAAAATATTAGATTTTTGTGAGTTTAGGAAAGATCCGAACTTGTATTCTGACACTGTAAGCAATAAGTTGTTTGGTAAAGCTACAAGTAATAAGGGAATACTGTCCAGCGACATTCCTACTATTACTCATATATTTCCCAAACTCCCATTTTTTAATATGCTAAGTTATGCTTATTGGTGGAGAGCTCCTGCCTCAAGTGGAGGAGTTTAAGTATCTCGGGGTCTTGTTCACGAGTGAGGGAAGGAAGGAGCGTGAGATCGACAGACGGATGGAGCAGCAGTAGCTCAGTTGGTAGAGCAGTCGACTTTCAACCGGAAGGTAGGTGGTTCGATTCCCGCTCTCCCCACAGTTCATACTGTAGTTGTGTCCTTGGGATAGACACTTAACCCACCTTGCCTCCAGTGACTGTAACACTGGTAATTACTGTAGAAGTAATTAATTGTAAGTCGCTTTGGATAAAAGCGTCTGCTAAATGAATAAATGTAAAATGTAAATGTTAATGGATGCAGCTTCTGCAGTGATGCGGTCGATGTACCGGTCTGTCGTGGTGAAGAAGGAGCTGAGCTGTAAGGCAAAGCTCTCGATTTACCAGTCGATCTACGTTCCTACTCTCACCTATGGTCATGAGCTTTGGGTCATGACCGAAAGAACAAGATCCCGGATACAGGCGGCCGAAATGAGCTTTCTCCGCAGAGTGGCGGGGCGCTCCCTTAGAGATAGCTCGGTCACTCGAGAGGAGCTCAAAGTAGAGCCGCTGCTCCTTCACATCAAGAGGAGCCAGATGAGGGGGCTCTGTTTCAGATGCCTCCCGGACGCCTCCCTAGGGAGGTGTTCCGGGCATGTCCCACCGGGAGGAGACCTCGGGGAAGACCTAGGACACGCTGGAGGGACTATGTCTCTCGGCTGGCCTGGGAACGCCTCGGTATCCCCCCGGAAGAGCTGGAAGAAGTGTCTGGGGAGCGAGAAGTCTGGGCTTCTTTGCTTAGACTGCTGCCCCCGCGACCCGGCCCCGGATAAGCGGTAGAAGATGAATGGATGGATGGATGGATGCTTATCCAATGATGTGGCAGCACAAACAGGAAGAGGCGTGTTTTTAATTTGACAAATGCAACAAGCGTCTTCTCCTCTTTGTTATCAACATGGTCAAGCTAAAAGACATTAGCGTTGATGCTAATGTCTTTCGCTAACACTAAAAAATGTTAGACTAAAGGATTTTCTGGAAGGAAAAGATGTTTGTGCTCTATTCCTACTGGCTTTGACATATCCTAAATAAATACATGCTCTTTTCATCGGGCCAATGTCCTTGTTTCATTTACCATTTTAGTGTTTGTTTCCTTTTATTCGGTGATTCACTTAGCAGTAACTGTTACTGCTACAGTGGGTTCTTCATATTTGCCGCACTCTGGTTACAATATTAATCGTTGCTAAGATTATTATGACTAAAACAAATTGTTGGTGCTTCATCCATTCACCTAACAAGTTTCCAACAGGAGCCACCTCCCTTTTGCAAACGCTTTCGGGATAGTCCCCAGATGGTACTGTGAAACAGACTATGTTCTGTGAGCACTGTTGTCTGGCGAAGTCAGATTAAAAGTTATGCTACTCGAATGTTAAAACAATGGAAATATTCTAAGCGGTGAGTCCACTAACGGGACAGAGCAAATGCTGGTAGTAAACAAACACTTGCATTGTAGGAATTCCTTGTTTTGAATAAGATTTGGGAGACGTTCGCTCGAAATACGCATGTCTCATTTAAAAAAACTCATTCACAATTGTTGGTTTCTCAATTGTCAAAAATATCCTCTGTTACACTAGACCAAAAAAGGTGCTGTTTTCTTTCTCCAATTGGTTGTACAGCTTTCCTGTGACGTCGAGGGGCAGTTTATTCTGTGTTTATTGTTTTGATAAAGTTCTACTGTTTTGGTGAAACACATAAGACCCGTGTTTATTTTTGGGTTTGATCTAAAGAGGTTTTAGGTCTGAGCTAAAGTTAATAAGAACTAATTATAAAACACAAAATAATCAACCAGGTCTAAATCAGAGGCAAAATTATTGGGGATTTTATTTACTTTGTTACTATCTACTTATTCAAAGTACTTAGCCTTATAAGCAAATTAAATTGCATGTAAACGCATGTAGAGTTTGATTTTATTTTTGTTTATTTATAAACTCACAAATGGACTAACATTAGCCTGTACTTTAAATAAATATGGAAACAGTTGACATTTACTGAAAGACTGTTGGAACTGGCTTTTGGGATGGTACTGGGACGGTGATAAAAACGTTAGTTTGGGACCCTGATTTGTGAAATAAATGAAGATCATTTGTTTACTTCTAATTTGTCTCAACTCATGTCATAAAAGAAAATTGTGAGAAAATTGAAACGTGAGATCAGAATTGTGAATTAAATCGAATTGTGAGTGGCGTGAATTATCACTAGTCCCTATACGTCTACAAAGATGTTGAAACTGTCATATTACAGCGCTCTTGTACCATCACTGCTGTTGCATTTACATAAGCATAATGTATGTCTGCTAACCAGTTGAATTCATTGACTTTTCCACGTACAGCTGTTAAAATGGCACTTGTGGAGGAGGAGGACACAGGCCAAGGGCAGCACTTGACCTCCCTCTGCAGCAGTCTCTTATATTCTCTGTAGCAGTGTAACGTGACTGTCACAGCTCATGAGAGACCCTGATCCATGACTGTGAGGCTCCACTTATGCATTTGGCATTGTGTTTTTCAAATCAAACTATTTTTTTCGGAATGAGATGATCTGACTGGTGAGATACGGTTGCTGTCTAGTAAAGTGAATATAGTTTAAAAACACAAAAAGACAAAATAGATACTGTATACATCTTCATACCACCATTTGGGCCCCACGCCTGATGATGCAGGCCTAAAACATATTGAATGAAGAGTAAAAAACAGGAAGAGTGAGACTTACCAGGCGTTCGGACATGGGCGTCTTGTCGCTGGCCGGTAGATGTTGCTCCAGAGCCAGGACGATGCAGTTAGCGATGATGGTTGCCAGGATCATGTACTCGAACGGCGTGAGGCACGGTTAAGGATTTTTTTTATATATATATAAAAAGATTAGAGGAAGTAAATCCAAGACAAAAAGAGAATAGGACAAAACCATGACTAATAACAGCTTAAACCCAGTAATCAAACATGCAATTAATGCAAGACAAAACCAGAATAAATCTGAATAGAATAGAATGTGGCTGAAACCATAAAAAGATGTTATTTAGCTGAGACTTAAATAAAAGTACAAGCAGTGATACCAAACTAAAGCAAAGCAAAGTAAACCAAGGTAAGGCAAAGTAAAGCAGGGAAAATTTCTGGAAAATGTATCAATACCAAAATATCAATCCTGCAGAGTCACCACAAGGGCCGCTGCAAGTGGCGACTGTAGACCAGCAAAATGTACGAGCACCTTTGGTCAGAGCTCATTCTCAGGAAAAGAGCCACAGATCTGGAACACCATACCTGCTGAGCTGAAAGCACTCACAGATATGAGACTGTTTAATCTTAAACAGTGGCTTAAATCCACTAGAGCCACACTTTAGGGTTTTAATGTAAATATTATATTGTATTGTATGTACTGTATGTTTTAATGAGTTGTGAGGTTGCTTCTCTGTTACACTTGAAGTTGTAACAATGTATTTTTTGTTGTTTTTTTTTTGGTTCTGTTCTTACAAAATAAACTTGTAATGTTTTTGTTGAAGATGGAGCTGCCTGCGCCCAAACTGTCATGCAGAATGAAATATATAAAGGGGCCTGGTTTGGTGAATGAATTTCTGATTGGTTTAAAACTGTTAAGATTGCTTTGATCTTCACATACATTGCTTTGGATTGTTTTTGAGATTTTCTTTATATGGCTATCAAATTTAAGTTGGGGATCTAGGACCAATCCAAGGTATTTAGATTCTGATAGAGAGTGATTTTTATTTAATTTTGTATGTTCATTTTAAATCTTTCTTTTTGGTCAAGTTTTTTAATAGAATAGAAACTGTGTTTGTAAGATTTACCACCAATTTTGTTTTAATTGAGCCACTCTCTGACATGGAAGCTGGCACCTGAGCAGTTTAAAGGCAAGTTATTTATTAAAAAACTAAACAGCAAAGGACCAGGTATAGAGCCTTGTGGTATGCCCATTTTGATGTTCAAGAACACATATTTATCCTGGGTGATTTAAACACACTGTACTCTGTCCTGAAGATTGGATGCAAATCAATGTACTAAAAACAACCGCTATTTAAACCTTGCTATGATAAATTTCCTCAAATGTAATGTAATGCATTCAGTCAGAGTTCACTCAAGTATGAGTTTTACATCATGCAGTAAAAGCCTTTCTAGAAACATGCCTCACTGTTGTTTCAGGAGCTTTCCAGATGGTTGACCATTTACAAACATTTTTGAAGCTAGGTTCATTCTGCCATTCATTTTCTTTGGGTCACCGCCAGTCAAGGTCTATTGAGGCCTACAAATCCCCAGGGAGCAGCGGCTTATTTTTTATTTAACCTTTATTTATCCAGGATAGTCCCACTGAGATTACAGATCTCTTTTGCAGTGGAGTCTCCCTGTATTTGGGAGGGACTATGTCTTTAGTGGAAGGGGAAACCAAAGTACCCGAAAGGAAACCTACGTAGACAAGGAGAACATGCAAACTCAACACTGAAAGGCCCTGCCCTGGATGGGAACCTAGAACCTCCTTGCACTGAGGTAGGAGTGCTCACCACTCTGCCACTGTGCCGTCTGACATTGATTATAAACCATTAATGCTAAGGCGCATAAGAATTATTACCCAGAAGACACCACACCGCTCCAAAACCACTCCCACAACAGTGTTTAACAGTTTGAAAAACAAATGTCATATTTTCTTAATTAGGAAAAAAGGTGATTCTGTTTTTCATTTTAGTCCAACAGAGCAACAATCTGAAGTAAATAGAGTAATAGTGGTTGGCTGGACTCAACGTATTTCAATGGCCTAATAACGCAACAACAGTTGTTCAGAGACAATGTGCTCCTTGGTTTATGCATTCACTGATTCTCTAGTGTTAGCTTAACCAGCTACAAAGGCTTTTGTTAGCACAGATTGGTACTAGAAGTGAATCACCTAGCATGCTAATTAGCATGGGATGTGTACTTACTACACATCATTACTGCACAGTAAACAAACTATATAGTATATACTATATGTTAAAATAATTTGTTGGTGTCATTTTAGTTCTCCTTATAACAACATCAGAAATAATGGATGACTATCCATGTAGAAAAAACACAACTAGCACAACTATCAAGAGATTGGAACTGAAATGGTTATTTGCAGTGGATATGTTCTCATTTCAGCCGTGTCTACTGAACAGTCGATTCCAATTAAATGTAGTAAACTAACTTAATGACAGGGTGCTTGACAGAAAATATCCCTTCTGAGTGTCTGTTAAGTGTCTTAGTGGTTGGTGTGTTCACAAAGCAGAACGAGGAGCAGAGCGGAGTGTGTGGGCGACTTCAGCACCATGGACAGGGCTCAGGTCCAGCAAGGCGGACAGCAGTGTGCCACCACCAAACCAATGCACCAGCCGCTAGCTCCACAGCTACAGGAAGCTCTGAGCTCTTTGTTAACAGTATTTACAAACACTTAGAGGTGTAGCTAAAAGGTCAGTTCATACATACCCACTGCACTTTACAGACATACCACACTTTTGCCCAGGGATCCACAACTTTCATGCAAATATGTTCAGCCAACATTTATGTCAGGCATTCCATGTGCTCTTGTGTGTAACCTGTGTAACATATACAACTGCTATGCATTAAAGCAGATATAAGTGATTCTAACTTTCTGTCAGTTTTTGTATTGAGCAGTAATAGACAACAGTAGGTCATTTACCTCAAACAAGTATGCCTAAAAAAATCAGTCACTGACGACAAACTTAACCTACTGAGCTAACACACATCCATTTATATACTGTAGGGTCAGAGAGATCCAGCTCTGTACCTGCCGGACCCTGTGAACACCTCACACACAGACTATTTAAGGCTCTGACCACTGAAGAAAGCAGGACGGGATACCAGTAACAGTTGCTGTCGCAGGTTCACTAAGAACACTTAGACACAAACAGTGACAAACAACCATTCACTATTAGATTCATTCACTTGGAGCAGTTTTATCTTCTTCAACTGGCATATATGTACATGCATGGCTTTGGACGGTAGGGGGAAGCTGGAGTACCTGGTGAGAACCCATGGTAACACGAAAAGGTTGAATATCAGCCCAGGATTCAAACTCAGTGACAGTTTTGTCAAATGGTCCAGGGCATAACAATTATAATTTTGGGTGCTCCCTTCTTGAAGCACACATATAAACAGAAATGAAATAACAGTAAACTGTAGTTCTGAGTGTGGCCCAGTAGGGAGGGAGGGAGGGAAGAAGACCTGACCAAAGCCTGAGTAAAGCATCCAAGAGCCTTTTGTGCACACTTTTGAATCTACAAAGACAGCACATTACATCTTTTTGTTGAATAAAGAAATGTCAAGATCTGCGGAGGTTCTCAGTCATCCAGGACATATTCAACAGTCTTCACCTTCAAACATACATCCAGGTGCCTTCTCTACAACCATTTCTTCAAGATCTATAGATCATATCAATATCATTTTGTTATTTTCCGACAACATGAGCTGCAGGGTCATTCTGGCAACAGACATTAATCATGACTGCAATACATTTCCCATAGACTGAAAGAAGCCAAAAATAAAAAGTCTCACATTTTGTACAACCTGATGATTTTAACAAATGGCTGCCTGTGTGATGCTCGATTCGTTCAAGCATTCAGGCAACAGCAGCTAAAGGCTACAGGCAACAAGGACTTGTGCTTCCTCGCTGCTGTTGAAATGAGTTCTGATCAGATTAGCATACACGTCACTGAAGCATCACCAAAGTTAAAATGCACATCACTTTTATATCAGAAACCCTCATCTGCTCCCACTGCCCACATCACCCCTGACCTCTGAACCTTCACTGTCTGTGACCTCGTATCACCTGACTACTGCCTTCCTCACAGCCCTGCTCCACCACCACATTCTCCACTCGTCTGAGTGAATGTCTTTCTGTTTTTTTAAATAAAAAACAGAAAGATAGTCTAGATTTTAAAAAATTTCACAGTTTGGTTTGGACTAGTTTTTTTTTAGTTAAAAACAAATTTAGATTTTTACAACTGGATTAATCTGGGTTTGGAATTGTTTTATTTTCACATGTCACTGACTTCTTTCTGACACAGATAGACTTCCTGCAGCCTCACTGAATAGAGCCGTTTGATGACTATTAGCTCCCTCTCTGGGAGGTCTTTCTAAAGGACCAGGACAGTCCACAGCTGACATTTGGACAAAGGGCTTGTCAGGGCCCAGCCCAGAGATAGAGAAAAGGCTGGACAAAAGGTGAGGTTTTACAGCAAGCTCCTATTGAGACAGGCTTTGCACCGAGGTCTGCAGAGAAAAGAGGCAGGTGCAGAGGAGATGAGAGACAGAAGACAGGAAGTCCTCAGGAACAGGCAGGAGTCAAACAGGAAACAGTAGGGCTTTTACATCCAGCTTCACATCTCACTAACTGTTGGGAACAAATCTGTTTTCCTATATACTCAATACATGTCCTGGTCTAGTATTGGTTCACTCTAGACTAAGCTCATTTTGAAATGTTTTTATGTTGGCTTTATCCTAGGTTTTTGGTTCCATCCAGAGTTACTCCTGGCATTGAATCAGGTTTAGTCCTGGTTTTGGACCTGGTTCAGTCCCAGTTTTAGAAGTAGGTAGATCAGGGTTTAGTGCTGATCTAGTCCTGTTTCCTGTTGTGCTAGGTTCCGTTTAATTATAGTTTAGATTTAGTGCAAGATTAGATCCAGTTTGGTCCTGATGTAGAACTGGTTTATTCTTAATGTAGCTTTTGTTTAGTCCTAAGTAAGTAAGTAAATTTTATTTATATAGCACCTTTCACAGATATAAATCACAAAGTGCTTTACAAAGTGCAATAAAAAACTTGCTTTTGATACTCTGGACCATAATATATTGTTAAAGCGTCTGCAATATGAAATGGGTTTCTCTGGATCAGTTCTAAAGTGGTTTTCCTCTTACCTGAGTGACAGATCATTTTGTGTCTGTATTAACAATATTCTGTCTGAAATGACCCCTCTGTCATATGGAGTTCCTCAGGGCTCAGTCTTAGGTCCTCTTTTGTTTTTATTGTACATATGCCCTCTTAGTGAAATATTTCATGGTTTTAAAAATGTGTCTTATCACTTTTATGCTGATGACATTCAGTTGTACTGTTCTTTTAAAGACTCTGAGTTTTATAAACTTACTGAATTGTTGAACTGCTTGACTTGCTTAAAGAACTGGTTATGCAATAACTACCTACAGCTAAATACAAAAAAGACTGAAACTTTAATCTTTGCACCTGACCAAAAAATACTTCAAATCAAACAACACCTTGGTTCCCTGGGTTCTTCCGTCCAGTCGAGCCTCAGAAACCTTGGTGTTCTGTTTGACCAATCTATGTCTCTGGACAGTCATTCTAGACAGTTGGTCAAAAACTGTTTTTATCATCTAAGAAACATTTCTAAATTGAGAGTGTTATTGTCTAAATCTAACTTGGAGATGATTATTCATGCTTTTATTTCTTCTCGTCTTGATTATTGTAATTCTCTTTTTATTTGTTTCAACAAATTGTCTCTGGGTCGGCTTCAAATGGTGCAAAATGCTGCAGCCAGGCTTTTAACTGGAACCAACAGAAGGGCTCACATTTCACCGGTTTTAGCTTCACTTCATTGGCTTCCAGTCAAATTCAGGATTGATTTTAAAATTTTAGTCTTGACTTTTAGAGCTCTACATGGACAGGCCCCCCAGTACATCACTGACCTGCTGACCCCTTACTCCTCCTCACGCACTCTTCGGTCTTCAGGTCAAAACCTTTTAATGGTCCCCAAAACACGTTTGAAAACCCGGGGTGACCGGTCTTTCCAAACAGTCGCCCCCAGACTCTGGAACGCCCTGCCCCTGTCACTGCGAGTGGATATTTCTGTTGATTCTTTTAAAAAGCAGCTGAAGACACTTTTATTTAAACAAGCTTTTAGTTGATTGGGCTTTTATGTTTCAATATTCTGTGGTTTTAATTTTTTTTTTTTTTTTTTCTCTCTAAGTTTTATTGTTTTTTATTGCACTTTGTAAAGTGCAATATAGTCCTGGTTTAAACTTGATTGAATCCAACATTTAGACCCACATTATTCCTCCTTTAGTCCCACTTCTGGCCTGAGTTAAGTCCTGATTTAGTCCTACATTCGACCAGATTTAGTGCAGGTCTATTCTCCATTTTGTCCTGGTTTGGTTCTATGTGTAAGCCTCATTAATCCTGGTTTACTATTTGGTTTAGTCTTCCTGCTTCAGGCTGTTTCAGGTTTACCTTGGTTTTAGTCCAAACTTTGTTTTTTTAACATTTTAACAAGTGAGCATGAATTCTGACTTTGGCCTTATACACACTAGAATCTGAGGCATATACGAGGCACACAGAATATGTTTGTGCACATATCATTTGACAACAACTGTCACTGTTCAAAGCCATATATGTGCACTGATAGTGCAAACAGAAAATGTTCTGTTTGCAGACACTCGACAATGTAATCATGACTTTTGTTTAAAACTGGACTAAATCCGGACTACAGGACTGATGTCTGTCTCTGGAGCTCTGTGGATGTAAGACACTTGTTCAGAGAAGGATGGAACCTGGACAAGACTTTGAGTGTACATTAGATACTAAGTCATCCCATTAAACAATACTCAAACCATGGACTAACCCAGGACTAAACCAGAGCTAAACTGGAACTGAACTAAAGGCTATCATTAAGACCATTGTTTGACTGGAGCTCTTTGATTTAGTGAAACACCTGTTTATGACCCAGGACTAAACCAGGACTATGGGTAAGACTCGTGAGCTCTTGACTTTTTGAGGACACCTGGACTGTGCCTCTGATTCCTGTCTGAACTCAGTGCTTTGAAGGATATGGCCACTCGGTGATCCTCTTGGCGTACTTCCGGATGGCGTTGTCCTCCCTGAAGATGAAGAGCGAGCGGTTGACGGTGAAGCAGTTCTGTTTGACGGGGTTGGGGTTGTAGATGGCCATGGTGCGCGCCCGCTGCGCCATCGACTGCTTGTACATCCTCTGTCCGCCCGCGGCGCCTCCTCCCCGGGCTCCCCCTGGACCCCCGGCTCTCCCCATGCCTCCTCCGCCGCCGCCTCCAGGACCTCCTCCGTACCGACTGGGGAGGTCTTCAGCAAAGCGAGCCATTCTGGAAAGATCCAAACAAGAGTCAAATCCAAAGTGGTGTCAGTGGGCGTGGAGGGGACGCACATCACAGCCGGCGTCCAAGCACCCACAGCCCGCTCCGCGCTCGCTCGGTTCGGGAGAATTACGCACAGTGGCAAGCATGCTCTCTACAAACGCTCCATCGCTTCATGCTTATCCAAATGTCCAAACGCAAAAGTTCATCCACACACGTCTCCAAAACAACAGAATCTGAGAAATTTTCACATGACAACAGCGGCTCAATCTGAGAAGAGCTCTGACAACATCCACAGGTTGAATCAGTCAAACGCGCGGTGTTTAAGTCAAATGTAGCCGGAAAAAAAACTCAGCCCTCTTCCGGTCCTGAACTACCTTCGCGCTGCTCTCGTGTGATACAACGCTGCGCAGGGGGCTCGGGGTTTTATAGCGTGTCCTCGGAGGAGTAGGAGCGCTCCGCATGTGACAGAGAGCGGCCAATGAGAGAGCGGAGCGTCTGTGGGCCGCTTTACACAGACACAACCCCTCCACGGAGGCTCACGACGGGAACAGGATCGATCTATGTAATGCGAGGGCACGTGTTCAAATGCAAAGAAGCGCCAGGATCAAAACATCAACCAAAGTTTGAATAATGTTATTAGAAAAGAACCTTAGGAGCTTAAACCAAAGACAAGCAAGCAACAAAACACACAACAGCAATAAAACGAAGGAGAAAACACAATTAAACCTTTCTTTAAACCATTCTATCAAAGCGACAGCTCAAGACCACTGCACCTGTTTTTAAACGTCGTGTGATATGAAATGTTGTATTACATTGTATGTTTTTGCTTTGTGCGCTGTCTCCTGGCCAGGTCGTCATTGGAAATGAGAATTTCCTGGTTAAATAAAGAATAAATAAAAAAAAAAATTAAAAAAAACTTTTCACACTGTGAGAATGTGCTGAGATTGTCGTCAGGGTTAAATTGTCCCTGCTTGGACCTGGTTTTGTTCCCAGTGGACTGTGTTGGTGATAAATGTCCAGACTGCACTGGTGTCAAAGTTAAAATGAGACCTGTCAGTCATCTCCTGGAGGCGGGACTTCAGTCTCTTATCTCTGCTCTGCACTTCTTCAGATTCTGGATGTAGCCTAATGTTTGTCCGTTAAAGAAATGGTATTATTGAGATCATCTGAGCCAAAACAGGACCATATTTATAACAATGTGAGCATCAGCTCTGTGATTCTCGAAGCTCTTCTCAGACTAACCTCTGACAGAAAAGGTTTGCTCACATCAGCTCAACAGATCTGGAACTGACCAGACATCCAGAGACATCTAGTGGTGGAGTCATAGTACTGCCGTTTCACATTCACAGTGTGCTTGTAAATCCATACACACCAGAGACTATGTTGGTAAGTTAATGATGATCAGGGCTTCTCGTCTCATGCTTTTATCAAAAGAGAACTTTGATAGAAATGTTATTGTCATAGGACTTTAAAAATATCAGACATGGTTGATGCATTTGAACAGTTTTTAGTTAGATTTGACAATTACTTATGAAGTATTCAAAATGCAAAAAAAAAAGCATATTTTTTTTAAATATTTGATATTACAATTTTCTTATAGATAACAGAAGCATTGTGTGTGTTTAAATATTTCCTGGTGCATGATGTCTGACCTGTGGCTCCACTCTATTCTGTGCAGTCGCTCATGTCTCTGTACCAAGTGCTCCAGTCCCACTCCTGGTCCTGGTCTTGGTGTAGGCCCTGGTCCTGGTCTGTTGGATTCGTCCAGGTGAAGAACCGACTCGTACTGAGAGGCAGGGTCACCTGGTTGCCACCACAAC